>NW_026847549.1:10012033-10029533 GCF_025583915.1 Anolis sagrei ordinatus
AGGGGGCCGATCTAATTTCTGTAGGAAGGGCATTCCACAGCCGAGGGGCCACCACTGAGAAGGCCCTGTCTCCCGTCCCCGCCAAGCGTACTTGTGATGCAGGCGGGATTGAGAGCAGGGCCTCCCCAGACGACTTTAACGTCGTAGCTGGTTCATAGATTCTTTATCCTTGGATTCAGCTATCCATGTCTAGAAAAAATATTTTTTAAACTCCAAAATTCAAATCATATTTTGCCATTTTATATAGACCTTGTTGAAGGCTTTCATGGCTCGAATCACCGGGTTGCTGTGAGTTTTCCGGGCTGTATGGCCACGTTCCAAAAGCATTATCTCCAGATGTTTCGCACCCCCTAGGCAGCAACCAGCCAGGCCTTGAAGCTGCAAGGCCATTAAATGATCATCAGTGTGGCCAAATGCAACATTCACACCTACCTCAAACAGACAAGAGTTCTTTTTCCCACCCTGGACATTATTCTACAGATGTATAAACCCCACTTGCTTAGTTTCCAACAGACCTCACAACCTCTGAGGATGCCTGCCATAGATGTGGGTGAAACGTCAGGAGGGAATGCTTCTGGAACATGGCCATGTAAGCCGTCCTGAGTCCCCTTGGGGAGATGGTGGTGGGGTATAAATAAATTATTATTATTATTATTATTAAAAAATTAGGTGCCTCGGCTTATATTCCGTTCGACTTATACTCGAGTATATACAGTATACATAGAAATAAAATGTGAAACCTATAGTAATAACAATAAAAAATTAAACATAACCAAATACCAGAAGGTAAAATTGTCATTACATACAAAGACTATGTTAATCAAAACAGGATAGTTTCATTTTTTTTGAAGTTTCCTAAATAAATGTAATTCAAAATAAAACACGTAAAAGCATCAAATGAAATATCCTTGGCATCCTTGGCATATAAAATTCTCGAAAGCAAAATTAGCAGTAATTTGGACTCTTGTTTAAATTCCCACAAATCCAAACTAGTTAACTCCCATTCTCTTACATTCCTGGGTGTGTAGTGGAGCAGCAAATCAAATTAAGGGATTTTGTTGAATTCCATTCTTCTGTATATCTTACTGATTTTCAGTAATTCTGCTTTTTGCTAGATTTTCCATATTTTATATGAAATTATATATATTTCCAATTATATGTGACAATTTAGTTTGATTATTACCAGCCAATTAAACATTGTAGATGTATTAAAGGTGCATCTAAGTGGAAAAGTCCTAATAGGATTGGGTTGCTGTGAAGTTTCCAGGCTGTATGGTCATGTTCCAGAAGCATTCTCTCCTGACATTTCACCTGCATCTGTGGCAGACATCCTCAGAGATTCTGAGGTCTATTGGAAACTAGGACAAGTGGGGTTTATATATCTGTGGAATGTCCCGGGTGGGAGAAAGAACTCTTTGTCTGTTTGAGGCAGGTGTGAGTGTTGCAATTGACCAGCTGCCTGCCATAGATGCAAGCGAAACGAAGGAGAGAATGCTTCTGGAACATGGCCATACAGCCCGAAAAACTTACAGCAGCCCAGTGTGTTAGAATCACAGACACCTTAAAGGGCCAGACTCAAAAGTGACTTCAATACAGAGTTTATTAAAACAAAGGAAAAAGGATGCAGAGACACTTAAATGCAATCCCACTGGTCAAAACTCAAGAAACAGCCAGTCCTGGTTCAAAAAGATTAACAGTAATATAATCCAGATTAGTTAGATAAAAGAAACGAGTCAAACAAAGCGTTCTGAGGTAAAACAAAAAGGCACAGTACACAACTGGTTAACAAAAGGAGGAGCTGCAGGAAGAGAAGCGTCACCCGAAGTCCAGGGTCGAAGCGGGAGAAATCCAAAACACAGCAGCTCCAGAGTCGTCAGAAGCAGCGTCTTTAGCCAAGCCGGTCCAGGTCCAGGAAGGAATAAGTCCACACTCACGAGAAGCCAATCCGGGTCAATAACATGCAGACGATCAGGAGATTCAAACTGCAGATCCCAAACCAACGCCGAACACGAAACTGGCAGCAGCAAGTCATACAGCACCCAAAACACGAACGCACACCAACACCTTGCCTTCTGCAAGGATCCCTCACCCCTGAACCCACTTTTATTCACAACTCATCATCAAAAGATGAACTGACCACCGCCCCATCATTATCCCCCGCAGCTGCTTCCAGCTCTTCACATGAGCCCTCTCGTCTTTCCCTCCAAGTCCTCCACCTCCTGTCAAGACTTAGGTCCCTCCAAGACTCAGTTGGATCCCCTGATTGCCAGTCTTCACCCCCAGAGAACCCCATAAAGGGGTCAAACAGACAAAGAGTTCTTTCTCCCATCCTGGACATTCCACAGATATATAAACCCCACTTGTCCTAATTTCCAATAGACCTCAGAACCTCACTAGTTGTTGGCTCCTCACAAATAGCTTGCACTTCTTTTATCTTAGTCTAATCCATGGTGTCTCCTTCTTCTCCTTCACTCATTGACCCATCATCCCCAGAGAATCCTTCAAACGATTCCTCATCTGTAGGCGCTGTAAATATGTCCCGGATCCTCTTTCTCTGCTGCTCATCATCAGAATCCTGCTCCCGAGTAACCCTTTTTCCTCCTCTGGCACCCACACTACTGTTTGTAACATTACTCACAGGCTCTACTACAACACAGTGATTCCGGCCATGCAAGCCTTCAACAATATACAATAGGATTTTTTAAAATAAAAATAAAATCAACTTGCAATATATATGCCATTTCGAAGAAATAATTGGGCAGAACCACACTTAATACAAACTATCTTCTGATTTCATCCCAAATTTCAAAAGCATGCATGGTAATATTTTCCATACATTTTATTAATCCTTAGTGGTGTCGGATACCAACAATAAATTAACTTGTAGTAATTTTCATTTAAATTGACACATATTTAATTTGCCATCTTTCTGACAAATACTAGCTCTCCTTCTACTTTGCTTATTTCTGATACGATCAGTGTCTCCCAACATGTTTCATAATAGTCTCCTTTTATTAAATCTTAGTCCAATAACAAGCAGTACAAGTTTCCCAACAAACCCTGAAGGCTTTTCAATTCTAACACCATTTTTTTAAAAAGCATTCTCAGTCAATTCCATCATACTCAACTGCATATGTAATGTTCAATCTGCATAATTGGAATCAAGATGGTTGATCAAGTTTCATTCTCTTTTTTAAGAACATCCCATCAGATGCATTTTTCATGTAGTAACAAGTACAAGTGTGTTGTAAAAGTTTCATTCTCTTTTTTAAGAACATCCCATCAGATGCATTTTTCATGTAGTAACAAGTACAAGTGTGTTGTAATATTGTGTGATTCTTGTGAAGAGTTCTCACCAATGATTGAAAAGCTATCATTATCAAGGAAGTTACAAGGAAAACTGTCCTCATCATTCATGTCTTTTGTGTGTGTGTGTGTGTGTGTATGTATGTATTCACACACACACACACATATATATACACACACACACATACACACAGTCGCTGAGTTACAAATAGGTTCTGTAGGTTTGCTGTTAAATTGAATTTGAAGTCAGAATAGGCATAATTTTAAAGTGCAAAATCAATTTGTTAAATTTTCATTTTGTTTGAAATGCGACACTGACATAAACACTGGCAAATTTTTTTTATTTATTGTGTCTGAAGCAAATTGAGAGTACAGCTATGATGTATTTAAAAGAACACAAACAAGTTAGAAACAAGTTATTTCAATTTTTAATCTATTACATTTGGCCCGGCCATTAATTTTTAAGTGCTTATGTCAGTGTGATCATAGAATCATAGAATCAAAGAGTTGGAAGAGACCTCATGGGCCATCCAGTCCAACCCCATTCTGCCAAGAAGCAGGAATATTGCATTCAAATCACCCCTGACAGATGGCAATCCAGCCTCTGTTTAAAAGCTTCCAAAGAAGGAGCCTCCACCACACTCCGGGGCAGAGAGTTCCACTGCTGAACGGCTCTCACAGTCAGGAAGTTCTTCCTCATGTTCAGATGGAATCTCCTCTCTTGTAGTTTGAAGCCATTGTTCCGCGTCCTAGTCTCCAGGGAAGCTGAAAACAAGCTTGCTCCCTCCTCCCTGTGGCTTCCTCTCACATATTTATACATGGCTATCATATCTCCTCTCAGCCTTCTCTTCTTCAGGCTAAACATGCCCAGCTCCTTAAGCCGCTCCTCATAGGGCTTGTTCTCCAGACCCTTGATCATTTTAGTCGCCCTCCTCTGGACACATTCCAGCTTGTCAATATCTCTCTTGAATTGTGGTGCCCAGAATTGGACACAATATTCCAGGTGTGGTCTAACCATACGAATTGTTTTGTTTTATTTGATGTTTATTGTTTTATTTGATGTTTTGTTTATTGATGTATTGTGGGCTTGGCCTCATGTAAGCCACAGCGAGTCCCTTGGGGAGATGGTAGCGGGATACAAATAAAGATGATGATGACGATTATGATTATGATTATTATTATTAGAAACTTGGCATTATACTAGATTTTCTTTGACCAGAACCTGGCCACTTCGAGTGCCTCTGGTGTCACTGTGAGAAGATCCTCCATTGTGCATGTGGCGGGGTTCAGACTGCATTGTAGTAAGTGGTCTGTGGTTTGCTCTCCTCTGCATTCGCATGTTGTGGACTCCACTTTGAAGAACCATTTCTTAAGATTGGCTCTGCATCTCATGGTACCAGAGCACAGCCTGTTCCGCGCCTTCCAGGTCACCCAATCTTCTATGTGTCCAGTAGGGAGTTTCTCATCCAGTCTCAGCCATGGATTGAGGTTATGGGTTTTAACCTGCCACTTTTGGACTCTTGCTTGCTCAGGTGTTCCTGCGAGTATCTCTGTAGATCTTAGGAAGCTGTTTCTTGATTTAAGTCATTGGCATAGTGGCTGATATCCGAACAGAGGATGGGCCAGAGATGTCCATGCCTTAGTCCTTTCGTTATTGACTGCTACCTTCCGACAGATGTCAGGTGGTGCAGTATTGGCTAAATAGTATAATTTCTCCAGTTGTGTGTGGTGTAGACATCCTGGGATAATGACAGTGCCATCTTGTCTTCAGTGTCATCAGTTGGGAGCCCCCCCCCCCCCAAAGCACCAACTGCTGCTCTGAGTCCAGAGTGAAGAGAGGGAACAGGATGTTGAATTTATTGTATTTACATATTACTTGTAGGCCGCCCTGAGTCCCCTTCGGAGTGAGAAGGGCGGCATATAACTGCCATAAATAAATAATTAAATAATGCAGCATGTCTCATTAAGACATGTTTTACCATGGTAAGATGTATTCCACACTGGGCATGCATATACAGCAGCAGAGTAGCAAAGTGCTAGGGCAAATGCCTTCACTGTATTTGGTTGTGATCCCCAGGTTGTGCCCGTCAGCTTTCTTATAATATTGGTTCTAGCACCCACTTTTTGCTTGATATTCAAACAGTGTTTCTTGTAAGTCAGAGCATGGTCCAGAGTAACTCCCAGGTATTTGGGTGTGCTGCAATGCTCCAGTGGGATTCCCTCCCAGGTAATCCTCAAAGCTCGAGATATTTGTTCTTAAGATTAAAAGCACGCACATCTGCATTTTAGATGGATTAGGAATCAGCTGGTTTCCCAGGTAATAGGCAGTAAAAGCACCTAAAGCTTTGGAGAGCTTCTGTTCAACGAATTCAAAGCTCCCTGCTTGAGCAGTGATGGCACGTTCGTCAGCATAGATGAAACTCCCCCTCCCTTCTGGCAGTGGCTGATCATTTGTGTGAACGTTAAACATTGATGGAGGAAGCACGCTCCCCTGAGGCAGGCCATTCTTCTGTTTTTGCCATCTGCTTCTCTGACCCTGGAACTCAAGAAAAACATTTTCAATTGGGCATCTCCTATACAAGACACACACTTTTATTTAGGACTAGCCGTCCCCTGCCACGCGTTGCTGTGGCCCACATGGGGGTTCTGTGTGGGAGGTTTTGCCCAGTTCTATCATTAGTTGGATTCAGAATGGTCTGTGATTGTAGGTGAACTATAAATCCCAGCAAATACAACTCCCAAATGTCAAGATTCTATTTTCCCCAAACTCTACCAGTGTTCACATGTGGGCATATTGAGTATTCATGTAGAGTTTGATCCAGATCCATCATTGTTTGAATCCACACTACAACTCCAAAACCAAAGGACACTGCCCACCAAACATTTCCAGTATTTTCTGTTGGTCATGGGAGAACTGTGAGGCAAGTTTGGTTCAATTCCATCGATGGTGGGGTTCAGAATGCTCTTTGATTGTAGGTGAACTTTAAATCCCAGCAACTACAACTCCCAAATGACGAAATCAATTTTTTTAGTGAAGGACATACATTGGGTTGTTAGGTGTCATGTGTCCAAATTTGGTGTCAATTCGTCCAGTGGTTTTTGAGTTCTGTTAATCCCACAAACAAACATTACATTTTTATTTATATAGACTAGCTTGGGGACCCGGCGCTACCCGGGTATTTGAGAATTATGTATCAAGGTTGTTCTTTATCAGTTATTTATATGGCTCGCAGTGGTCTCAGGAAGTTAGTGAAGGTCCTGCGAGTCCCATCGTCTGTGGTCCATCCTCCTCCAAATTGCACCAGGATGGAGAGTGGGTCATACGGGCTCTGTGTGCCAAGTTTGGTCTTGATCGGTCATTGGATGAGTGTCAGTGGTCACAGAAAGTTAGTGATGGTACTGCAAATCCCTCAGGCCCTTTCATTTCCCCTGTCATCCACGTGAGAATGTTAGAATCTTGAGGCTGGCCAATCAGAAACCATATGCAAATTTCCTTTCCCCTCTCAGCCACTTGAGAATGTTGGAATGTTGAGGCTGGCCAATCAGAGACCATATGCAAATAATACCACAGTGGCAACCAATCAGAAAGCTGCCACATACACCGCCGCACTTCTGCCTGCCGCATACATACAAACATGCACTTTTATTATATCTATAGATAGATTTTAGTCAGAGTATGTTAGAAAGAACAGCGAATTTATAGGGATATTTTGCATGTGGACCTAATGAGATATGTTGTGTTTTCCAGGAGCTGTGTCAGTGCCGACCAGGTGAAGGAAATTGCTCATGCTGTAAGGAGTGCATGCTTTGCCTCGGCACTCTTTGGGATGAGTGCTGTGACTGTGTTGGTAAGTTCATTGCTTATATATTTTTATTGCCTAGCTTTCCACAGTTGCATCAAATAGCAATGACTTTTAAGGTCCAGATCAGCCCCACTGGTAGAACGTTAGGTACAAGTCAATTTCATATTGAACTTTGATGGCAGAGTAAAATTGACACAAAATTAACACGCGGCTGACAACCCACATGGATGGGGTGACGTATGGAACAGCACTTCATGCTTTAAATCCGTTTCAGAAAATCTCTCCCTCATTATACAAAAGAGTACAAGAACTGTTATTACTGTGTTGTCGAAGGCTTTCATGGCTGGAATCACTGGGTTGCTGTGAGTTTTCTGGACTGCATGGCCATGTTCCAGAAGCATCCTCTGACGTTTTGCCCACATCTATGGCAGGCACCCTCAGAGGTTGTGAGGTCTGTTGGTAACTAGGCAAGTGAGGTCTATATATGTTGTCTGCTTGAGGCAAGTGTGAATGTTAGAAATGGCCACCAAACGCAGCATCCAAACACGAATCAAGGAACACGAAAGGCCCTGCAGACTACTTCAACCTGAGAAGTCAGCCATAGCAGGGCACCTGGTGAACCAACCTGGACACAGGATATTATTGGAGAACACAGAAATGCTGGACCACTCTAACAACCACCGTGTCAGACTACACAGAGAAGCCATTGAACTCCACAATGCTGTGGACAATTTCAACGGAAAGGAGGAAACCATGAATATGAACAAAATCTGGCTACCAGTATTTAAAAAACACTAAAATCAGGACAATAATTAAAGAGAAACACTCAAAAAGCAGAAACACTCAAAAAGCAAAGAATCAGGGCCAGCTAACACCTCCCAACAAAGGATTCCCAACTGAACATGAGGAAGAACTTCCTGACTGTGAGAGCCGTTCAGCAGTGGAACTCTCTGCCCCGGAGTGTGGCGGAGGCTCCTTCTTTGGAAGCTTTTAAGCAGAGGCTAGATGGCCATCTGTCAGGGGTGATTTGAATGCAATATTCCTGCTTCTTGGCAGGGGGTTGGACTGGATGGCCCACGAGGTCTCTTCCAACTCTTTGATTCTATGATTCCCCCAGGCAGGAAGCAGCCAGGCTTTAAGCTGCAAGGTCATTGAATGCCAATCAAGGTGGCCAATTGCAACATTCACATTTACCTCAAGCAGACGAGTTTTTTCTCCCACACCGGACACCACAGATATATAAACCCCACTTGACTAGTTTCCAACTGAAAAACGTCAGGAGAGAATGCTTCTGGGTCATGGCCTGGAAAACTCACAGCAACCCACTATTATTACTATTGTGGTATTCTTATCCCATTTTCCTCTTTGAAATGAGGCTCAAATTGGCTTGCAATACTGAAAACAATACTACAAACTAATTACAAATTAACTCATACGGCATATAATCATTAATATAGAATTAAACAGAGTTGTTAAAAACAAATAAATAACAATCACATAAACTATTAAAAACCACTAAAATAACTAAAAAACTGCCCAGCACCTCAGCTAATTCTTAAAATCTTTCTCCTTCAAAAGCCCAGTCTGGACAAAAAAAAAGCTTGAACTGGACAGAGACAGATGTTTTGTCTGTACTGGGACATGTTGTGTATACTCAAAAAAGTACAATTACTTCCTCTGTTTTTATAAACATTTAAATACTTACGGCAATAGCAGATCTCTTCTGAACAAATCTTGCAAGGAAGGGATAGGATCCCCAGTAGCCGTAGGTCAGAAACAACTTGAAGACACACAACAACAAACTTTTTAGTAGCCATTTAAATGATTATATAGCGAGCGGCTTGCAATAAAAGATTTATGATACTTGTTTAGTATTTAAGTGAAATGCAGGGGGGAAATTTATGAGACCACAAGGCCCACAAAGAGAGATTATACACACACATTCAGTGTCCTTACAGGAAGTAAAGTTCAGGTGAAATAATAATTTCTTGTATTGTTGAAGACTTTCATGGCCGGAATTACTGGGTTGTTGAAGGTTTTTTCGGGCTATATGGCCATGTTCTAGAGGCATTCTCTCCTGACGTTTTGCCTACATCTATGGCAAGAATCCTCAGAGGTAGTGAGGTCTGTTGGAAATAGGAAAATGGGTTTATATATCTGTGGAATGACCAGGGTGGGGCAAAGAACTCTTGTCTGTTGGAGCTAGGTATGAATGTTTCAACTGACCCTACCTCTGAGGATTCTTGCCATAGATGTAGGCGAAACATCAGGAGATAATGCCTCTAGAACATGGTCATATAGCCCGAAAAAACCTACAACAACCCATAATATTTTTTTTATTAATATGGGAAAATCAAGCAAAGAGATCAATGAAATAGAGCAGCAAGGCACATGGACATGAATTCTGTATTTATCTGTGTGAACAATTGAGTGGCATTTTTCTTGTGTGAACATGTAATGTGGGTTTAATTCTTTCCTCAGATGTTATGATGTTCAGCTGTAATTCTGGCAAAGGACTGAACTCATTGCTGAAGCTGACTCAATCATAGTCTTGAGCTATGATGAAATAATATTTGCATACATTAACATGGCATGTATTTCTTTTCCATTTGGAGGTGCACCCATTTTATACACGCAGGTATTTGAGATTAGTTCCCTGCCTTTCTCTCTGGTTTTTGCCAAGAGGCAGGCTAAGATTCTGTTGTCATCCTAGTGTTTCTTGCTGCCAACACTGGTTGAATAAACATTAGGGAGATGGTCTTGTGCTGGTACGGCTGTACCAGGAGCTCCAACTTTATTTTCTTTCTGTTATCTGTTTTGCAGTCATAGGGCAGGCTTCCTGTCCATCATAATTAAGCTTTGGTTCCGCCCCTTGTGCAGGGTTCTGGGAGGGAAAGGAGCCATTTTTTGGTCAGTCTCACACAAGGTAGCTAAGCTATAGGATGTAGACCAGCTCGTCCCGTAGAAAAGCTTCCTTTCTCAAGAGCATCGAGGGAAAAGTAACCATCCAGGGAAAAATAGCATCTGGGGATACAGAAGCAGAAATTCCAGGGGAAAGGTCCCAAAAGCTCTGGCTGAGAGCTCACAGCCTCACAGCATCAGAGGGAACAGCCCTGAAGTTTCTAAGAATTCTTGAAGGGAGAACAGCATTACAGATCCACTGAACTCCAGCTGAAATATCTTCAAGCCTCGGCTGGTAGGTCTACTTGATACCCAGACGCATTTGGAATCAGTAGTAGCACCCACACCGATGAGGCATAGATAGAAAGCAGCCTGGGAGAGGTTTAAAAGGGTTTTTCCTACAGAGAAAGTTTAGTTAATCAAAGTCAGGTACCGGTCCATTGAGGACTGGACTAAGAAAGCCTTGAAGTGTTGTTTGAACCATTGAAGATTTGTTGTTTGTTCCAAAATAAAGACTTTGTTGCATCATCAAAGACTCTAAAGACCATCACTTCTGAAAAATCCCTGAGAACCTCTCTTTGAGGCCCCCTGGCTTCCCGCTGGGCTTAAAATATATGTCCTATAGAAAAGTACAGTTGTTACAGGCCCAACGCACGACAGAACAGGTCTCCGCATGATTATATGGGATAGATAGTGTTAATATGTTTTTCCCAGCTTGCTGGGAAGGAGGATACTAGGGCTGGGTAACCACGGAAAAATTTGTTTCTAAACTCAATTCGTTTTTAGGGGGTTTTTGTGTTTCGTTTTTTAAAAGAATTCCGAAATTTTTCTTTAAAACAGTTCGAAATATACGAAATTTCGTGAAATTACGAAACAATTACGAATCGATTCGTTGATGGCGGACGCGATTGCGCAATATGCTAAAAAACCCTCCAAATGGGACAGGGGGAACTTCTGAAGCTTCCCTCTCCCTCTGTTGTTGACTGTTGGTGTGATAATTTATTTTTTATCACTTGTAAAACAAACAACAACCCTAAAACTTGCACTAGACATACGGAAATAATTACGAAACAATTACGAAATAAATTGAAAATTTTGTTTTGATTTTTAATTACTCCTGCATGGCTCAATATAAGATCGTAAGCTAATTTAAATACGAATTAATAACGAATTATGAAATTAACGAACGAAACCGCCCAACCCTAGAGGATACCCTAGGACTGCTCCTCCTACTTATTTTGACAAGCAGGGATATGCAAATAAAGTCTAAAGACCACTCCCTAGTACAGAACCAACCTGTTTTTAGTTTCCTACCTCCCTGATACAATTATTTGGTGTTGGCCTTCTGTATTCTCTGACCAAAAGAAAGGATTGTTTTACTGCATTGCAATTACAGTACTTGACTCCCAGTCAGAAGAGCCCATCCTGGAGTTATCTTTCTTCAGACCTAGTTGGCACTTGGTGGAAAGCCGGAGGAAGGATGCTAGATATCAGAACGGTAGTTCCACACAAGCTACAGTCCGTGCAGGTAGATGGGGACTCCAGGCTACATCCACTTGCCTGCACATACATAATTAAAGAGATGAAATCTCAATTCTTCCCAACTTTACTTAATTATCCTGTAGTGAAAAGTTCTTCTTGACATATGGGTTCACAAAGAAGACTCCTACCAGCATATGGTCCATGGATTCTGTTCTCCTTCTGCAGGAACTCTTTAAAGTCGCCGATTGGCTGAGAAAGGCGGTATATTTATTTATATTTATTTATTTAAAACTTTTATATCCCGATCTTCCCTACCTCTGCAGAGGGACTTGGACCAGCTAACAGCAAAGATTCAATGCTAACATTGAAAATCTAAAACATAATACACAACATTAAGTTACCAATTTCATTACATAAATTACATAAAAGCCATTCGCCAGGATAAAATGGTGTCCAACTCAGTCCGTATGTCCATCCATATATTGTGATCAGTACCATTAGTCGATTGCTGGTCTCAGACATCATTCCACAAAAGCGTTGTTGCACAGCCAGGTTTTCACTAGCTTCCTAAAGGTCAGGAGGGAGGGGGCAGATCTAATTTCATTTGGGAGGGAATTCCATAGCCGAGGGGCCACCACAGAAAAGGCCCTGTCTCTCGTCCCCACCAGATGCGCCTGCGAAGATGGCGGGACCGAGAGCAGGGCCTCTCCAGACGATCTTAACACTCTTGATGGTTCATAGGGGAGAATACGTTCGGACAGGTAAACTGGACCAGAACCGTACAAATACAGTAAATAAATAAATAAAACACTCAAATAAGACAAAACTTAAAACAAGACTGTTGGGCGAGTGGGCTTATTAACAAAAGACCCTTCTCATAAACGAATGGCAGAATAACTTATTAGCAGCAGCATGACCCAGCACCAGTAGCCAAAAGTGATAATAAGAACAAAAACACATAGAACAATAGGTTCTTGTGGGTTTTTTCGGGCTATAGAGCCATGTTCTAGAGGCATTTCTCCTGACGTTTCGCCTGCATCTATGGCAAGCATCCTCAGAGGTTGTGAGGTCTATTGGAAGTAGGAAAAATGGGTTTATATATCTGTGGAATGACCAGGGTGAGACAAAGGACTTTTGTCTGCTGGAGCTAGGTGTGAATGTTTCAGCTGATCACCTTGATTAGCATTCAATGGCTTGGAAGCGCCTGGGGGGAATCTTTTGTTCAGAGTGATTTCATGTGTGCTGTTTTGCTGTTGTAATTTTAGAGTTTTTAATACTGGTAGCCAGATTTTGTTCATTTTCATGGTCTCTTCCTTTCTGTTGAAATTGTCCACATGCTTGTGGATTTCAATGGCTTCTCTGTGTAGTCTGACATGGTGGTTGTTGGTGTGGTCCAGCATTTCTGTGTTCTCAAATAATATGCTGTGTCCAGGCTGGTTCATCAGGTGCTCTGCTATGGCTGACTTCTCTGGTTGAAGTAGTCTGCAGTGCCTTTCATGAACACGGAACAATGTTATATCTTTCTTAGGAGGCTTTTCTTTGTAGTAAAATAATAGAATTGCACTATTTACAAGAACAAGGTTTCCATAACACAAATAAAATTCTTTATACTTCTTTCTTTGCTTCCACGCTGGGCTACTTTCTCATACAGATAAACAGCTTCGCTCTCACTGAGCTTCCTCTCACACTGAACTTACAGAGGAGCTTCACACACTAGCTTTTTACACACAGCAGCGTTCACACTGGAGCTTCACTCATGAAAACTTCTCACACCAGGCCTTCTCACACTGAGACCTACTAACACTGAGACCTTCTCACAGAGTGAGGACTCTTCATACTGAGGGCAACTAACACTGCAGACTTCTTATACTCAGGCCTTCTCATACTGAGGCTTTCCTCAGACTGAGGGCAACTAATACTAAGGCCTTCTCACAGAGTGAGGTCTCTTCATACTGAGGGCAACTAACACTGCAGACTTCTTATACTCAGGCCTTCTCATACTGAGGCTTTCCTCAGACTGAGGGCAACTAACACTGCAGACTTCTTTTACTCAGGCCTTCTCATACTGAGGCTTTCCTCAGACTGAGGGCAACTAATACCGAGGCCTTCTCACAGAGTGAGGCCTCTTTACTGAGGGCAACTAACACTGCAGACTTCTTATACTCAGGCCTTCTCATACTGAGGCTTTCCTCAGACTGAGGGCAACTAATCCTGAGGCCTTCTCACAGAGTGAGACCTCTTCATACTGAGGGAAACTAACATTGCAGACTTCTTATACTCAGGCCTTCTCATACTGAGGCTTCTCTCAGACTGAGGGCAACTAATACTAAGACCTTCTCACAGAGTGGCGCCTCTTCATACTGAGGGCAACTAACACTGAGGCGTACTAAGCTACCGTCTCATCTGCTTATATTAAACTGCAGCACTTGCTGAGTCATTGCATCTATTTAACCCTCTCGGTGTTTAACTCACATTTTTGTAATTAAAATACCTAGTTAATTTTTAATATTTCTGACAAAAGACAAAACCTGAAAATTAACAGATCAAAAGCCAAGACCTGATCTTGATATCAGGATGTCAGATTTCATACATTACCAGCAGAGTTCAACCTGGTGTTGAAATACATACAGTGTAAATTGGTAGTACCAGCCATGCTTTAAGAGAGGGACACTCCACATCCAGAGTGGTACAGCAATGAATGCCTTCCCTCTTTCCAAACGGATTATGGCTGTGGATAATGGGACATACAGTACCCCTTAACAATCCCTGGCAAGTATGTATATAAAAAAGGAGGCACTCTGTCAGACATCCTAAAAATGTATTTCCTTACATGATGTAGAAGACTCAATAAGGCTATTGAATTCATAATACTGTCTTTTCAAAATGCTGTATAATTTTGATATCTCTTCATTTCCCTTTTGCTTTTATTTCTAGGTATGTGCAATCCACGCAATTACAGTGATACCCCTCCTACTTCCAAGAGTACTGTGGAGGAGCTTCACGAACCCATTCCTTCTCTTTTTCGGGCACTTACCGAAGGCGACACTCAGCTGAGCTGGAATATTGTTTCCTTCCCCGTCGGCGAAGAGCTGTCGCATCATGAGAACCTGGTGTCCATTTTAGAGACAGCAAACCAAGCCCAGCATCAGAATGTCTCTGTCGCAAATAACAATGTCCATCCATCCTACTCCAGTGAAAAAGGTAAATAATTGATGTTGACCGAATAAAGAATTTGCTAGTGCTTTTATAAGTTAGTTATTAAAGAGAGAGATGAAAAACAAGAGATATACATTTGATTTTAGGAAAGTGTGGATCCCTCTTTGAAAGGGCTGGAAATGCTAGAGCAGGCATGGGCAAACTATGGCCCTCCAGGTTTTTTGACTTCAACTCCCACAATTCCTAATAGGCCAAAACACCTGGAAGGCCAAAGTTTGCTCATGCCTGTGCTAGAGAGTTGTAACATGTCAGTAGAGGACCAGACCAAAATTAAAGATAAGTGCTATGCTAAACAAAGAGATCATTTATTTATTTATTTATTTCGCATATTTCTACCCCGCCCTTCTCAACCCCCAAGGGGGGGACTCAGGGCGGCTTACAAAAGGCACAATTCGATGCCTACACAATAATACAGATAAACATATATAAACAGCAATTAAAACTATTATAACAGTTAAAAGCAATCAATTATACTCACAATCAATAAAAAAATCAATCTCATGCTCAACATTCGCCAACTCAGAGTCCATAACTTCATTCCACCTTGTCCATTCCTATCAGTCGTCGCTGTCCTTTATTTATCTTCCAGATTGCCCAAACGCCTGGTCCCAAATCCACGTTTTTAGTTTCCTTCTAAAGGAAAGGAGGGATGTCGATCTAATTTTCCCGGGGAGTGAATTCCACAGGTGAGGGGCCACCACCGAGAAGGCCCTGCTCCTCGTCCCCACCAGTCTCACTTGTGATAGAGGCGGGGCCGAGAGCAGGGCCTCCCCAGAAGATCTTAAACTCCGAGGCGGGACGTAGAGGGAGATGCGTTCGGACAGATACGCTGGGCGGAACCGTATAGGGTTTTGTAGGTCAAAACCAGCACTTTGAATTGTGCTCGGAACTGGATCAGCAGCCAGTGGAGCTGACATAACAGAGGGGTGGTATGCTCCCTGTATGACGCTCCGGTGAGTACTCTGGCTGCCTCCCGCCAGTCTCATTCGTTTTTATAAAAGTGCAGGTAGAAGGAGTTCTAAAACATGAGTCCTTAATGCAGTTATTTCTTTGTTGTGTCCTGTGTGAAATGCACACCTATGAGTTTCCCCCCGCGCATGTGCAGCAAGTCGGAACATTCTCGAGTTTTTAAATTGATTTTTATAATGGCAGAAGCCCCACCCATCCTCCTAGTGATATATAAGCCGCAAGGCGGGGCTTAGCCTCAGTTCCTTTTTCCGCGCCAAGCAAGCAGTATCGACGAACTTCTTTTCTCTTTAACTACTAGCCAGACTGTTTAAACTCAATGACCGACCCTCTCCAACCCTGACCCATTTCCATGGGCAGCGAGTTCTGAACCACAAAGGCTTTTGTAAAAAATATAAAATACTAGTGAAGCCTTGTTTCCTTGTTTTGATACTGGAGAAATTTCACACTGCTATTATTCTATGTGGGATATATTTTCCTGTTTTCATTTTTTTCGGAACTGACACATATATTGGATCAAGGAGAAGGTGGTTTCCAACACCCTGAATTTGTTTCCTTCTATAGCCCGTTACTTAATCATCATCATCATCGTCGTCGTCATCTTTATTTGTACCCCGCTCCATCTCCCCGATGGGGACTCGGTGCGCCTTACATGAGGCCAAGCCCAAAGCAACAATTGCATAAAATAAAACAAAACCGAAAACGCAAATAATAAACAATAATAAAGCAATTTCATAAAACAAAAGACAACATAGCAATATAAAATTACCACAAACACGATCACCATAACATGGGCGAGCTACATGTAATGGACAAGGAAAACTGGGTAAAAACAAATTAAAAACTCAGGTGAGATAAACACGAGATTAAGCAAGGACAGATTATTTGCGGAGGAGAGCTCATTTTAGTGTGTCGTGATATGAGATCAATTCAAAAGATAGTAATTGTTGGGCGAGTGGTCTTATTAACAAGAGACCCTCCTCATATATGTGCAGCAGAGTAACTTATCAGCAGCAGCGTGACCCAGCACCAGTAGCCCAAAGTGATCGAAAGAACAAAAACACACAGACCAATGTTATATCTTCCATAGGAGGCTTTTCTTTGTAGTAAAATAATATGGTTGCACTATTTACAAAAACAAGGTTTCCATAACACAAACAAAGTTCATTGCTCTTCCTTCTTTGCTTCCATGCTGGGCTTCTTTCTCATGCAGACAAATAGCTTCACACTCACAGAGCCTCTTCTCACACTGAACTTACACAGTAGCTTTACACACAGCAACCTTCACACTGGAGCTTCATACACAATGGTCTTCAACCTAGGGCTTCCTCTCACCGAAGCTTCTCACACTAGGCCTTCCTCATACTGAGGCCTTTCTCTCACAGAGGGCTCTCCCAGACTGATTCCTCTCATACACTGAAGTGAACTAACTCTGAGGCCTACTCACACTGAGGCCCTTCTTCCACGGAGACCTCTCACAGACTGAGAGCTACTAAGCTACAGGCACACCTGCTTATATTGAACTGCAGCTTTTGCAGAGTCTTGGTATCCATTAAACCCTTTCAGTTCTTGACTCACATTTTTGTAATTAAAAATACCAAGTTAATATTTAATATTTTTAATGATATTAAATATTGTAAGAAATATTAAATATTGTAAGAAATAATAAACTAGGGATTAGCGTTAAGAAATATTAAATATTACAATTTAATATAAAATAAATATTAAATATTGTAATAATATTTAATAATAATATTTAATAAAATAAATATTAAATATTGTAAGAAATAATAAACTAGGGATTAGGGTTAAGAAATATTAAATAT
>NW_026847549.1:10034533-10152138 GCF_025583915.1 Anolis sagrei ordinatus
ATATCATGGATGGTTGTGAGTTTTCCGGGCTGGATTACCATGTTCCCAAAGCATTCTCTCCTGACGATTTGCCTGCATCTATGGCAGCTAGGTATGAATGTCAATGCTATTCAAAGTAGCCAATTGAAACATTCACACCTAGCTCCAACAGACAAGAGTTCTTTCTCCCACCCTGGACTGTCCACAGATATATAAACCCAATTTTCCTAGTTTCCAACAGACCTCACAACTTCTGAGGATGCCTGGCATAGATGCAGGTGAAACGTCAGGAGAGAATGCTTCGGGAACATGGCCATACAGCCCGGAAAACTCACAACAGCCCAGTGATTCCGGCCATGAAAACCTTTGACAATAATATATCATGAATATCTTGAGTAACCTGATCATGTCTTTCATAAACATTAAAACCAGAATCCTGAACTATAAACTCTGTAATTGTTTGAACGGACCACATACTTCCAAATATTTGGATTTAAACTGATGCGTAGCATATTGTTACAGACTTGCATAGATTTCTATTATGAGAAGTCTTTTTTTAAAAAAAGTTGGCAACTTTAAGAAATCATTTCCAAATAGGCCAGTAAAAAAGGAAAGAGTTAGGGTTGTGAAAAACTTACAACCACAGAATTGATACTGGATTTTGCATCATGATAATTCTCTCTCCAAATCCAATGAATCCATTTTTAAGTAAATTTGCTAAACTTTATAACATATTCTTTGTTTTTTGCTCCCCTGAATCCTTGCCTTCAGCGAGGCTGTTAAAAGTGGACATACATTAACTGGAAATTAATGTGCAAATCACGCTGAACTTGCTAAGTAATGGTACTTTGAATAGTAAAGTAAAGTAAACGTTTCCCGTGACATTAAGTCTAGTCGTGTCCGAGTCTGGGACTCTGGTGCTCACCTCCATTTTTAAGCAGTCAATGCAATGGAAGCATTCTGACTCATGGCCTCCAAAGAAGGCATGTGTCCAACTCTCGGCAGGCAAGGTCATACTCACAGTATTTTGGGACCAGCACGGAATAGTACTGATGGATTTCCTAGCAAAGGGGATCATGATCACAGGGGCAAACTATGCTTCACTGCTGCAGAAATTGCAGAAGGCCATGAAAACCGAGAGAAGTTGCATGCTCCTCAAAGGTGTCCGCCTTCTGCAAGACAATGCACCAGTTCCCAACTCACCTGTTGCCCAAATGGAAGCATCTCCTTTGGCTTTGAAATTCTACCACATCCCCCTGATTCACCCAACCTCGCACCATCGAATATCCACCTCTTTTCAGCAATGAAGTTATTTTTGAAGGGCAAGCCTTTCTCAGGTAATGAAACTTTGATTTCCAAAGTCACAACATGGCTTTTAGAGCAACCTGTCGACTTCTACAAGCGAGGTGTTTACAGTTGCTTAAAAAGATGGGAGAAGTGACACTGATGGAGAAAAGGACTCGGGACTGGGCCAAGTTTCATTGCTCTCAGTCCACAGGAAGTGGGTCAGGGGAAAATCTTTAATGAACGCCCCTTATATATGGCTGGAGTTACCTTAACAAATGTACCTGTTCCGAGTTACATACAAATTTAACTTAAGAACAACCTACAGAACCTGTCTTAATGTATTGTCGAAGGCTTTCATGGCCAGGATCACTGGGTTGTTGTAGGTTTTTTCGGGCTATATGGCCATGTTCTAGAGGCATTCTCCCCTGACGTTTCGCCTGCATCTATGGCAAGCATCCTCAGAGGTAGTGAGGTCTGTTGGAACTAGGAAAAAGGGTTTATATATCTGTGGAATGACCAGGGTGGGACAAAGGACTCTTGTCTGCTGGAGCTAGGTGTGAATGTTTCAACTGACCACCTTGATTAGCATATAATGGCTTGACAGCACCCAAACATGAATCAAGGAACATGAAAGGCACTGCAGACTACTTCAACCAGAGAAATCAGCCATAGCAGAGCACCTGATGAACCAACCTGGACGCAGCATCTTATTTGAGAACACAGAAATGCTGGACCACTCTCACAACCACTATGTCAGACTACACAGAGAAGCCATTGAAATCCACAAGCATGTGGACAATTTCAACAGAAAGGAGAAACCATGAAAATGAACAAAATCTGGCTACCAGTATTAAAAAACTCTAAAATTAACAGCAAAGCAGCAGAGGAAACAAACAAGGACATCTAATCACATCTCAACAAAAGTTTGCTCTAGGCACTGTCAGGCCATTATATGCTAATCAAGGTGGTCAGTTGAAACATTCACACCTAGCTCCAGCAGACAAGAGTCCTTTGTCTCACCATGGTCATTCCACAGATATATAAACCCTTTTTCTAGTTCCAACAGACCTCACTACCTCTGAGGATGCTTGCCATAGATGCAGGCGAAAACGTCAGGAGAGAATGCCTCTAGACCATGGCCATATAGCCTGAAAAAACCTACCACAACCCAGAACCTGTCTTATTCGTAACTTGGGGGCTGCCTGTACTAGCATTGATGTGTGGTCTGTCATGCTATCTCTGGCATGGGCAAACTTCGGCCCTCCAGGTGTTTTGGACTACAACACCCACAATTCCTAACAGCCTATGGCTGTTAGGAATTGTGGGTGTTGTAGTCCAAAACACCTGGAGGGCCGAAGTTTGCCCATGCCTGTGCTATCCTATTAGCAGACATCTGTTTCACACAACGATGCATCTTTCCTTTTCCTCAGAGAGTACTTATTGTGAGCTGTGCCTTACAAGGATGGAATGAGAGAGTCAAACAGGGAACTTTACACAAACAATATATTTATCTACATTTATAAAGCAGGTTATACGCATCCCTTCAGTCCAGGATCTGTGGCCAGTCCTATGAATGCAAATATATCAGTGATTTACTATATTTTTGCACTGCATCTCACCCATTTCTGATTTATCTGATAGCCTTCTTTTCTGGAGGAAAGTGTCGCCAGCTCCCTAATTAAAAGTTCCATCTTGAAAGGTGCGGGGAAATGAAGATTGGATGCTTCTCAGTTTGATGCTCCAGCACAAAAAAACCCGCTTTAGCATAGCCAGGAAACCTGCTCCGTTACACCCAGTTTATAGCTTTTCCGCAATTGAAAAAATAATTATGACGGCAGATATTCCACCTTAAAAATTAAAAAAAATATTTTTCTGTTTTTAAGAATCTGTTGCTATGGATTCGTCACATGTTCCTAACAGTATAATGAGTGTTACAGGAAATGTTAGATGCAAAGGTAGTATTTCCTTATTGGGTTTTTTCCCCACCTGTTTTTATGAGACACTTTAAAACCTGGAAGTAGCCTTTAGTGAAGATCCAGTTAATTTAAGAGGTTGTAGTTCGTCAAACTGTCTTAGAAATTATCTACTGTGAGTGAACTCAGTGTATATAGATAGAGTTAAATGATCTACAGCAGTATAAAAAATGTATTTTCGTAGACTTTACATTTTTCATGTAATATTTTAATAAATGATATCTATTTAACGGTGTGGTTTTCTTTGATCATTACTTTCTGCTTCAGGCGTTTTATGGTTGCACTTCATTCAATATAACTGTGCTGTCGCGCACTAGGCCTATAGCAATTGGCTTTGAACAGGACGTGCTCTTTGTGCCCAGCAGGAAGCCGGGGTGCCTCAGCTGAGAGACCCTAAGGATTTTCCTATACAAAAGTCTTTAGAAGTTAAGGTTAACAAGGTCCTTTATTATTGCTTAGGTCTTCAACAAAACAATCAAATACTTCTCAGATCTTCAACAGGTTAAACCAATGCTTCTTAACTTGGCACCTTGCTTGGAGAACTATTTCTTGCTTGGAGAACTACTTCAGCCAGAGAAATCAGCCATAGCAGAGCACCTGATGAACCAACCTGGACACAGGATATTATTTGAGAACACAGAAATGCTGGACCACTCTCACAACCGCCATGTCAGACTACACAGAGAAGCCATTGAAATCCACAAGCATGTGGACAATTTCAACAGAAAGGAAGAAACCATGAAAATGAACAAAATCTGGCTACCAATATTAAAAAAAACTCTAAAATTACAACAGCAAAACAACAGAGAGTAAACAATCAGGCACATCTAATCACCTCTCAACAAGATTACCCCAGGCACTGCCAAGCCACCAAATGCTAATCAAGGTGGTCAGTTGAAACATTCACACCTAGCTCCAGCAGACAAGAGTCCTTTGTCCCACCCTGGTCATTCCACAGATATATAAACCCATTTTCCTACTTCCAACAAACCTCACTACCTCTGAGGATGCTTGCCATAGATGCAGGCGAAACGTCAGGAGAAAATGCCTCTAGAACATGGCCATATAGCCCGGAAAAACCTACAACAACCCAACTATTTCTTTTCTTTAACAAGGAAAACCCTTTTTAACCCCTCCTTGGGTGATCTACTTTCTAAACTTTGCTGGTGTGGGCTCTACTCCCGGCTCCAAACTGCTTCTTGGGTCCCGAGTAGACCTACCAGTCAAGGCTTTGTAGATTCTCCAGCTGGAGTCCTTTGGAACTGTTTTCCCCAGAATTTCGTAAGAAACGAAGCTTCTCTACAGGTGGAGCTGATTCACGTCCTGTAGCTAAGCTTTCAACTGTAAGACTGAGCTAAAATGGCTCCCTTTCCTTCCTGAACCCTGGGGAAAGGGGCGGAACTAAAGAACATAATGATGATAGGCAGATGGCAGGCCCCATAACTGCAGCCTAAAAAGAACCACCCAGCTGCAAAAGGCATGGCCAAAACAAACACAAGCAATTAACCATGCAAAGAAAGGAAATTTGAGCTTCTGGTACAGCCATACCAGCACAATAACACTTTGCCTGTCATTCTCAGAGGGCATTTCTGAACCTGTGATATTGAGCTGCAAGTGGGATTCCACAGGTTGCGTGCGATCCTGCAAATCTTATCCCCATTTTGATTTTCCCAAAGATCCAATCAAAATACTGTTTTATCCACCAGAAAAAACCCGATAAAAGTTGAACAGAAGTGAAATATCACAGAAAAGGGAAGCCACTTTAATGCCAAACACCCCACTCCTCTCAGTGTTCTTTTAACATTACAGGCTATCTATATAAATAAAAATGTAATGTTTATTTGTGGGATTAACAGAACTCAAAAACCACAGGACGAATTGACACGAAATTTGGACACTGTACACCTATCAGGCCAATGAGTGACTATTACTCATCAAAACACTAAAAAAACAGAGCAGAAGAGACTTAAAAAGCCAAAAAACAAAAAATGCATTACAATGTATGCACACATCCACATATGCACATATCTATATAAATAAAAATGTAATGTTCGTTTGTGGGATTAACAGAACTCAAAAACCACTGGGGAAATTGGCACCAAATTTCGACACAATACACCTAACAACCCAATGTATGTCCTTCACTCAAAATTGTTAGATTTTGTCATTTGGGAGTTGTAGTTGCTGGGATTTATAGTTCACTTACAATCAAAGAGCATGCTGAACTCCACCAATGATGGCATTGAACCAAATATGGCACGCAGGACTCCCATGACCAAGAGAAAACACTAGAAGGGTTTGATGGGCATTGACCTTGAGTTTGGGAGTTGTAGTTCACCTACATCCAGAGATCACTGTGGACTCAAACAATGATGGATCTGGACCAAACTTCAGCCCTCATATTTGGGCTGAATATGCCCAAATATGAACACAGATGGAATTTGGGGGAAATATAGCTTGACTTTTGGGAGTTGTAGTTACTGGGATTTATAGTTCACCTACAATCAAAGAGCATTCTGAACCCTACCAATGACAGAATTGGGGCAAATTTCCCACACAGAACCCCCATGACCAACAGAAAATACTTAAGGCCATCCAGTCCAACTCCCTTCATCAGGGCAAGAAAACGTAAACAAAGCCCTCCTGACAAAGAGCCATCCAGCCATAGATAGAGATAGATAGATATGATTCATACACAGAGTGATGTAGTATCATAGATTTGAAAGGGACCCCCACAGAAGGACAATGATATGTCACATGTTCCAGAGTAGGCAAACCAGACAATCTCCACATCAACGCTGACAAAGAAACAACAATACTGTTTACGCACAAGCATAAAGAAACTACATAGGTTAGATACCATTACTTTAGTTTCCAGATCACCAGACTGGGCCACAGCAACACGTGGCAGGGGATGGCTAGTACACAATATATCTATATAAATAAAAATGTAATGTTCGTTTGTGGGATTAACATAACTCAAAAAACACTGGACGGATTGGCATGAAATGTGGACACTATACTCCTAACAGACCAACGAGTGACCATCACACATAACCCCCCCTCCAAAAAAACCCCATTTCAAATAGTTAGAATCATAGAGTTGGAAGAGACCTTGTGGGCCATCCAGTCCAACCCCCTACCAAGAAGTAGAAAATTGCATTCAGAGCACTCCCGACAGATGACCATCCAGCCTCTGTTTAAAAGTCTCCAAAGAAGGAACCTCCACTACATTCCAGGGGAGAGAGTTCCACTGCTGAACAGCTCTCACAGATAGGAAGTTCTTCCTAATGTTCAAGTGGAATCTCCTTCCTTTTCTCTAGTTTGAAGCGAGTCCCCTGGGGAGATGGTAGCGGGGCATAAATAAAGTATTATTATTATTATTATTATTATTATTATTATTATTCTATTGTGTCCTAGTCTCCAGGGCAGCAGAAAACAAGCCTGCTCCCTCCCCCCAATGACTTCCCCTCACATATGTATACATGGCCGTCATCATGTCTCCTCTCAGCCTGCTTTTTCAGACTAAACATGCCCAGCTCTTTAAGCCGCTCCTCATAGGGCTTGTTCTCCAGGCCCTTGATCATTTTAGTCGCCCTCCTCTGGACCCATTCTTGCGGTGCCTAGAACTGGACAGTGTGATTCCAGGTAAAGTGGTCTGACCAAGGCAGAATAGAGAAAGGGTAGCATGACTTCCCTGGATCTAGACACTATGCTCCTACTGATGCAGGCCAAAATCCCATTGGCTTTTTTAGCCGCTGCATAACATGTTTAAAAACTGTGGTGGTTGTCAGTCGGGGTTGTTTCATGTCTGGAATTCCTGTTTCGGGGGACATGAAACAATCAGGGCCAGCTAACACCTCTCAACAAAGAATCCCCTCAGGCAGGAATCAGCCAGGCCTTGAAGCTGCAAGGTTTTGCAATGCTAATGAAGGTGGCCAATTGCAACATTTACACTTGCATCCAGCAGACAAGAGTTCTTTCTCCCACCTTGGACACTATTCCACAGATATCTATAAAACCCTCACTTGCCTAGTTTCCAAAATGAGGATGACTGCCATAGCTGTGGGCGAAGCGTCAGGAGAAAATGCTTCTGGAACATGGCCAGACATCCCCGAAAACTCACAACAACCCAGTGATTCCAGCCATGAAAGCCTTCGACAACACAACCAAAGCACTCCCGACAGATGGCCATTCAGCCACTGCAAGTGGGCTAAACCTTAAAACCAAATGTATTTATATAAAGTGTCCACTTAAGCTGTATCTGTGCTGTAGGGGCCCCTTCCAAACAGGCCCTACAATCCTGGGATCTGATCCCAGGTTTTCTTCCTTAAACCGGATTATATGAGTCCACACTGCCATATAATCCGAGATAAACCGAAAACCTGGGATGACATCCTGGGATGTCTGGAAGGATGCATGCAGTTTGACACAACTTTCTAAATACAATGGAATACTGGGAGTTGTAGTTTGATCTGACCCCAGGTTTTCTTCTTTAAACCGGATTATATGAGTCCACACTGCCAGATATTCCAAGATAAACAGAAAACCTGGGACGGGATCCTGGGATGTCTGGAAGGATGCATGCAGTTTGACACCACTATCTAAATGCAATTGAATACTGGGAGTTGTAGTTTGATCTGACCCCAGGTTTTCTTCTTTAAACCGGATTATATGAGTCCACACTGCCAGATAATCCGAGATAAACAGAAAACCTGGGGTGGGATCCTGGGATATAGGTCGTGTCTGGAAGAATGCATGCAGTTTGACACCACTTTCTAAATGCAATGGAATACTGGGAGTTGTAGTTTGATCTGACCCCAGGTTTTCTGCTTTAAACCGGATTATATGAGTCCACACTGCCAGATAATCCGAGATAAACCGAAAACCTGGGATGACATCCTGGGATGTCTGGAAGGATGCATGCAGTTTGACACCACTATCTAAATGCAATGGAATACTGGGAGTTGTAGTTTGATGTGACCGCAGGTTTTCTGCTTTAAACCGGATTATATGAGTCCACACTGCCAGATAATCCGAGATAAACAGAAAACCTGGGATGACATCCTGGGATATAGGTCCTGTCTAGAAGGATGCATGCAGTTTGATCTGACCCCAGGTTTTCTGCTTTAAACCGGATTATATGAGTCCACACTGCCATATAATCCGAGGTAAATAGAAAACGTGGGATGGGATCCTGGGATATAGGTCCTGTCTGGAAGGATGCATGCAGTTTGATCTGACCCCAGGTTTTCTGCTTTAAACCGGATTATATGAGTCCACACTGCCAGATAATCTGAGATAAACAGAAAACCTGGGATGACATCCTGGGATGTCTGGAAGGATGCATGCAGTTTGACACCACTATCTAAATGCAATGGAATACTGGGAGTTGTAGTTTGATCTGACCCCAGGTTTTCTGCTTTAAACCGGATTATATGAGTCCACACTGTCAGATAATCCGAGATAAACAGAAAACGTGAGATGGGATCCTGGGATATAGGTCCTGTCTGGAAGGATGCATGCAGTTTGATCTGACCCCAGGTTTTCTGCTTTAAACCGGATTATATGAGTCCACACTGACAGATAATCCGAGATAAACAGAAAACGTGGGATGGGATCCTGGGATATAGGTCCTGTCTGGAAGGATGCATGCAGTTTGATCTGACCCCAGGTTTTCTGCTTTAAACCGGATTATATGAGTCCACACTGCCAGATAATCCGAGATAAACAGAAAACGTGGGATTACATCCTGGGATGTAGATCCTGTCTGGAAGAATGCATGCAGTTTGATCTGACCCCACGTTTTCTGCTTTAAACCGGATTATATGAGTCCACACTGCCAGATAATCCGAGATAAACAGAAAACGTGGGATGACATCCTGGGATGTAGGTCCTGTCTGGAAGAATGCATGCAGTTTGACACCACTATCTAAATGCAATGGAATACTGGGAGTTGTAGTTTGCCAAGGCCTTTAGCCTTTTCCCCTTTAGTGTCAAAATTGCAATATTATATATACATGCACCCATTAGGATTTTTTTTAAAAAAGCTTTCCAACCTTATAAAATAATATAACTTTTGATTACAATAATCTGATGATTAATTACCTTTGTAAACTTTGCCTGCTTTGCCAACTCTAGCTTTCTGACCCAAAAAGAAACCCGGAAGGTTTGTATCCATCTTGTTGCTGTGCGCATCTATCCTATTCAGTGTCTAGCTCTATGAGAATGAGAGTGCTCTGACTCCGGTTAAAAAGGAGGCCCCGCCCATCCTGTTTAGCCCCGCCCACTTTGGAAGAAAAAAACATTTGTTTTCAAAGTCTCGCGATACCTGGACCAAATCTCGCTGCTTGGGGGCGTGGCCAGGTCGAGGTGGGTGTTGTTTCCGCTTCCTCGCTGTCAGTCTCCTCGATGGTGGTGAGTGAGAGAGGTGTGTGGGGCCTACTTGCTTAGAGTTAAGAGGTGGGGGATTGATTTTGCCATTTGGGAGTTGTAGTTGCTGGGATGTATAGTTCACCTACAACCAAAGAGCGTTCTGAACTCCACCAATGATGGAATTGAGGCAAACTTGGCACACTGAACTCCCAAATAACCAACAGAACATACTAGAAGGGTTTGGTGGGCATTGAGCTTGAGTTTGGGAGCTGTAGTTCACCTACATCCAGAGAGCATGGTGGACTCAAACAATGGTGGATCTGCACCAATACTCAATATGCCCAAATGTCAACACTGGTGGAGTTTGGGGTAAATAGACCTTGGCATTTGGGAGTTGTAGTTGCTGGGATTTATAGTTCACCTACAATCCAATAGCATTCTGAACTCCACCAAACGATGGAATTGAGGCAAACTTGGCACACAGACCTCCCATGACTAAGAGAAAATACTAGAAGGGTTTGGTGGGCATTGAGCTTGAGTTTGGGAGTTGTAGTTCACCTACATCCAGAGAGCACTGTGGACTCAAACAATGATGGATCCGGACCAAACTTGGAACTAATATTCCATATGCCCAAATATGCACACAGATGGAGTTTGGGGGAAATAGTAGTTGTCGTTACTGGGATTTATAGTTCACCTACAATCAAAGAACATTCTGAACCCCACCAATGGTAGAATTGGGCCAGACTTCCCACACAGAACCCACATCTCCAACAGAAAAAGATGTGTTTTCTGATGGTTTTTCGCGACCCCTCTGACACCCCCTCACGACCCCCCAGGGGTCCCGACCCCCAAGTTTGAGAAACCCTGATGTAAGTACTTAACTCTTATCAAAAGTAGGATGCAACCTTTTGGGTTGTTGTAAGTTTTTCGGGATATATGGCCATGTTCTAGAGGCATTTTCTCCTGACATTTCGCCTGCATCTATGGCAAGCATCCTCAGAGGTTGTGAGGTCTGTTGGAAGTAGGAAAATGGGATTATATATCTGTGGAATGACCAGGGTGAGACAAAGGACTCTTGTCTGCTGGAGCTAGGTGTGAATGTTTCAACTAACCACCTTGATTAGCATATAATGGCTTGGAAGTGCCATTTTCCTACTTCCAACAGACCTCACTAGTACGCGGAACAATGGCTTCAAACTACAAGAAAGGAAATTCCATCTGAACACGAGGAAGAACTTCCTGACTGCGAGAGCCGTGCAGCAGTGGAACTCTCTGCCCCGGAGTGTGGTGGAGGCTCCTTCTTTGGAAGCTTTTAAACAGAGGCTGGATGGCCATCTGTCAGGGGTGATTTGAATGCAATATTCCTGCTTCTTGGCAGAATGGGGTTGGATTGGATGGCCCATGAGGTCTCTTCCAACTCTTTGATTCTATGATTCTCACTACCTCTGAGGATGCTTGCCATAGATGCGGGTGAAACGTCAGGAGAAAATGCCTCTAGAACATGGCCATATAGCCCGAAAAAACCTACAACAACCCAGAAAATGCTGTGTTTTCTGATGGTCTTTAGCGACCCCTCTGACACCCCCTCACAACTCCTCCCAGCAGTCGCAACCCCCAAGTTTGAGAAATGCTGATGTAAGTACTTAACTCTTATCAAAAGTAGGATGCAACCTTTTGGGTTGTTGTAAGTTTTTCAGGCTGTGTGGCCATGTTCTAGAAGCATTCTCTCCTGACGTTTTGCCTGCATTGTAGTAGTAATTTTATTGATTGGGCCATATCACAATAAGAAACAGAACAACAAGGCCTGACAAGATCTGATCACACTCCATGTAGTAAGTTAAAATAAGACATAATAATAAATATGATAAGACATGATAAAACTGATAAACTGATCAAGCTGAGTATATACATCATATCTCCTTATCACCCCTACAATTTACCCCAATCAGCCCTACATATGTGGTTCTCAGGCGTATTGTTTTGCTTAAATACAGAGCTGTTTTATGTGTTATTTTTGGGTCTTGGCCACACATAAAATATGTTGTTCTGATGTGAGAATCCCAATACATTGTCCGTTTGATATATGGACCAAGGTGGAAGTGACCTCAAAACCTCTGTGGATGCTTGCCATAGATGCAGGTGAAACGTCAGGAGAGAATGCTTCTAGAACATGGCCATAGAGCCCGAAAAACCTACCACAACCCAGTGATTCCAGTCATGACAGCCTTCAATAATACAAGCAACCTTTCATTTTCTTTGTGGAGAGAAAACATGGGGTATAAACAAATAATAGGGTGGGTGTGAGTTTTCCAGGCTGTCTGGTCATGTTTCAGAAGCATTCCCTCCTGATGTTTCGCCCACATCTGTGGCAGGCATCCTCAGAGGTGCCCCCGGTGGCGCAGTGGGTTAAACCCCTGTGCCGGCAGGACTGAAGACCGAAAGATCGCAGGTTCGAATCCGGGGAGAGGCGGATGAGTTCCCTCTACCAGCTCCAGCTCCTCATGCAGGGACATGAGAGAAGCCTCCCACAAGGATGATAAAAAACATCAAAAAAAATCATTCGGGCATCCCCTGGGCAACGTCCCTGCAGACGTTGGCCAGAAGTGACTTGCAGATTCTCAAGTCGCTCCTGACATGATAAACCCTGCGAATTGGGGGGGAGGGCTGAAGCCCCTCAAGCCCCCCCCCCCCCCCCCAGTTCTCAGGGTGTCTGTGAGAAGGCCTTACTGGTACATTATTTAAACTATTATGTTTATTCATATCATGATCTGATCACCATGCTCACCCCCGGGCTACGGGCCTGTGCCTGGAGGAATCCTTTGTTGGGATACGTTAGCTGGCCCTGATTGTTTGATGTCTGGAATTCCCCTACTTTTTGAGTGTTTTCTGGGTGTTTTTTTATGAGTCTACCATATACCATGCAGCTGTGGACAAGTCTACAAATGCAGCATTGCCAAACACAAATCAAGGAACATGAAAGACTGATTCAACCAGAAAAGTCAGCCATAGCAGAGCATATTATTTGAGAACACAGAAATGCTGGACCACTTTAACAATCTCCATGTCAGACTACACAGAGAAGCCATTGAAATCCACAAGAAGCATGTGGACAATTTCAACAGAAAGGAGGAAACCATGAAAATGAACAAAATCTGGCTACTAGTATTAAAAAGAAAACTCTAAAATTAGGACAGTAAATAAAGAGCTATGCTCAAAAAAATGGCAATTCCAGACAAGAAACAATCAGGACCAGGTAACACCTGACAACAAAGGATTCCCCCAGACAGGAAGCTGCCAGGCTTTGAACCTGCAAGGCTATTCAGTTCTACTCAAGCTGGCCATTGCCTCTCAAGTTAGCATTGCTGGTTCCCCTCTCTGTGGAATAACCCTCAAAGTTCTCTGAAATTTTGGTCCCAGAACCTGCCTTTGATATATACATGGTCAACATACACATGAGCCTACCACCCGAAAGCCCCGTGCAGCAGCCAGGTTACTCACAAGAACGCCCATGAAATGCCATATAATACTAGAGCTACAGCACTTACATTGGCTTCCAACTGATTACCGTGGTCTCTATAAGATGCTAGTTCTGACCTTTAAAATTCTTTACAGCTAGGGTCCATTGTACCTTAGGGACCGTCTCTCCTTCTCCCATCTTCGGAGACCGCAACGACCAGCACAACACAACTTACTCTATATACCGGGTCCTAGAGAAGTGCACTTGGAAAGGACCAGACGCAGGGCTTTTCCTATTTCTGCCCCTGCCTTGTGGAATTCCTTGCCGCCCTACTTGAGAGCCATGCGTGACTCCAAGGCTCCAGCGCAGGAAACAAGATTGCGCCTTCCTCCTCAATGGGGCATCCATTCCAATATATAAACAAGGCTTTGGTATCCCCTTCTGTTGGCCTTCTCTTCTCCAAACTGAACATCTCCAGTGAGTTGTTGTAGGTTTTTTCAGGCTATATGGCCATGGTCTAGAGGCATTCTCTCCTGACGTTTCGCCTGCATCTATGGCAAGCATCCTCAGAGGTAGTGAGGTCTGTTGGAAATAGGGGAAAGGGTTTATACATCTCCAGCTTCCTCAACCACTCCTCGTAGTGCTTGGCTTCCAGACTTTTGACCATATTGTCACTTTCTCTGGCCACTGTCCAGCCTGTCAATATTCTTCTTGAATTGTCATTTGTTGTTCTTGTTTATTTGTTCAGTCGCTTCCGACTCTTCGCGACCTCATGCCAGAGCTCCCTGTCGGCCATCACCACCCCCAGCTCTTTCAGAGTCAACCCAGTCAAATCTCAAAATTGTGACAACCGAAATCTCCTTTTTGTAAAGCATTACTATATATACTCAAGTATAAGCCTAATTTTTAGCCCTTTTTTTACGCAGAAAAAGTCCCCCTCGGCTTATACTCGAGTCAAAGTTATTTATTATTATTTTTATTACATTTATTATTTTACTTTATTGTTATTAATTGAAACACAAGATAAGTACACAGCAAATAAGATCCTTATACTGGCTGTTGTATTGGATCACATATCGGACACTTCCCAAGTGTCTAGGACTATGTGATGTATCGGCAAAAAATGCATGCAGATCCCAATAAGGCGGCCTTTTGCAGCTGACAGATGGTAATTTTGTCAGCACCGATTGTGTTTAAGTACAGGCCAAGGTATTACATTTATTATTTTACCTTATTAGTGTTATTATTTCACTCTATTTATTATTATTACATTTATTATTTTACTCTATTATTATTGGAAGGGTACGTAAGCACATTTACATTGAAGAAGATCCGAATAATCAGAATTTAAGAGTCTTCTCTTAAATTACAATTTTATGTAAATACTAGCTGTCCCCTGCCACGCGTTGCTGTGGCCCAGTCTGGTGATCTGGAAAATAAAGTAATGAGAAAGTGTTGGTTTCTAATATATGTAATTCCTTTATGCTTGTGAGTAAACAGTATTTCTTGTTGTTTCTTTGTCAGTGTTGATGTGGAGAGTATCTGGTTTGCCTACTCTGGAATATGCAACATATCATAGTCCTTCTTTAAGGGTCTCTTTCAAATCTGTGATATTATATCTGTGTGTGTGTGTGAGGATCATATCTATCTATCTATATCTATGGCTGGATGGCTCTTTGTCAGGAGGGCTGTGTTTACATTTTCTTGCCCTGGTGAAGAGAGTTGGACTGGATGGCTTTAAGTATTTTCTGTTGGTCATGGGGGTTCTGTGTGGGAAGTTTGCCCCATTTCTGTCGTTTGTGGGTTTCAGAATGCTCTTTAATTGTAGTGAACTATAAATTCCAGTAACTACAAATCCCAAATGTCAAGGTCTATTTCCTCCAAACTCCATCTGTGTTCATATTTGGGCATATGGAATATTTGTGTCAAGTTTGGTCCAGATCCATCATTGTTTGAGTCCACAGTGCTCTCTGGATGTAGGTGAACTACTACTCCCAAACTCAAGGTCAATGCCCACCAAACCCTTCCAGTGTGTTCTGTTGGTCGTGGAAGTCCTGTGTGCTAAGTTTGGCCCAATTCCATCATTGATGGAGTTCAGAATGCTCTTTGATTGTGGGTAAACTATAAATCCCAGCAACGACAATTCCCAAATGACAAGGTCATTTGAGTGCAGGACATAAATTGGATTGTTAGGTGTCTTGTGTCCAAATTCCCCCAGTGGCTTTTGAGTTCTGATGGTAGCACGAACTAACATTACATTTTTATTTATATAGATTGAAAAACATTTAACCTACAGATGCTTCAGTTAATGCAACTGTATTGGTATCTCGGCTTATACTTGAGTTGATCCATTTTCCCAGTTTTTTCTGGCAAAATTAGGTGCCTAGGCTTATATTCGAGTCGGTTTATAATTTATACTCGAGTATATACGGTAGTTCCATGTGATAAGATTGTTTGTTCTGTATCCTGCACAGGTGAGATGGCCACTCCCTGTGAGCGATTGCTTCTGGTTTTGCTTGCTTCCCAAGGCCTTCTATTCACGGCAAGTGCTTACAACGAGGAGGACGATACGCCGGAAGAATGGCTTCTCCTCCACGTGGTTCACGGTCAAATCGGCGCCGGGAACTACAGCTACTTAAGACTGAACCACGAAGGGAAAATCATTCTTCAGATGCAGAGCTTGCAAGGCGATGCAGACTTGTATGTGTCCGACGTGACCCTTCACCCCAGTTTCGACGATTACGAGCTGCAGTCCGTCACTTGCGGACGGGATGTGGTGTATGTCCCTGAGCACTTTCGCCGCCCGGTGGGGATAGGGATCTACGGCCACCCGTCTCACCGGGAGAGCGAATTCGAGATGAAGGTTTTCTACGATCCGACCGTTGTGCACTCGCCGTTTAGTGGCGGCTCCTACAATCCGGAAGAGATGGAAATGAGCCGCAAGCATCCTCCGTCAACGGAAGACAACTCTCAGGACGAAGAATCGGTCTTCTGGACTATACTGATCGGGATACTCAAGCTAATCCTTGAAATCCTCTTTTAGCTTTATAGACGTGCGCTTTTTTCGGTGGGGATTGGGTGGGGTGATCAACACGTAAAAACTGAATGAAGACTGTTCTTTGAACATTAGTACTAACTGGTGTGTCTTGTGGTGGGGAAGGGAAAATAAAGCCATAACTGATTTTTGTATTGTAATCTTTGGCCAGAGAGCGATGCTGTAGTATTTTTTACAGTTCACTGATCAAGGTTGAAGATTACGAATGTTCTAATTCACTGTGACTTTGAATAAAGTTTTATTTTCTATATGAAGGTTTTCAGAACTTGAGAAATATCATGAATCCGCACCCAGTGTTTCGCTATATTATAAATGCGACATCCGAGGGAGTACATGTCTATCAAAGCTCATGTTATCAAGTTCATTCTCTCAGTGAGTCTCTAAGGCAGGCATGGGCAAACTTGGGCTATCCTCCAGGTGTTTTGGACTACAACTCCCACAATTCCTAACAGCCTACCGGCTGTTAGGAATTGTGGAATTTGCAGTCCAAAACACCTGGAGGACAGCCCAAGTTTGCCCATGCCTGTGAGTCTAAGATAGAATCATAGAATCCTAGAGTTGTAGTTTTTTCCGGGCTATATGGCCATGTTTTAGAGGCATTTTCTCCTGACGTTTTGCCTGCATCTATGGCAAGCATCCACAGAGGTTGTGAGGTCTGTTGGAAGTAGGAAAATGGGATTATATATCTGTGGAATGACCAGGGTGAGACAAAGGACTCTTGTCTGCTGGAGCTAGGTGTGAATGTTTCAGCTGACCACCTTGATTAGCATTTAATGGCTTGGAAGTACCTGGGGGGAGTCTTTTGTTGAGAGTGATTTGATGTGCCTGATTGTTTACTCTCTGTTGTTTTGCTGTTGTACACAGAGAAGCCATTGAAATCCACAAGCATGTGGACAATTGCAACAGAAAGGAAGAAACCATGAAAATGAACAAAATCTGGCTACCAGTATTAAAAAAACTCAAAAATTACAACAGCAAAACAACAGAGAGTAAACAATCAGGCACATCAAATCACTCTCAACAAAAGATTCCCCCAGGCACTTCCAAGCCATTAAATGCTAATCAAGGTGGTCAGTTGAAACATTCCCACCTAGCTCCAGCAAAATAGCCATGCATGTCAGTGCTGACACGCGTGTCATAGGTTCACCATCACGGCTCTAGACCATGGCCATATAGCCTGAAAAAATCTACAACAACCCAATGGTAAAGCCATCTGTGGGTTGACGCATTTGTACCAAAGTACATCAACAGCTATCTAGTCTTCTGGATTTGATTCAATTATTCCTTTTCCTGTAACTGGAAACAAGTAGGTATTTTTCCAAGAGGAGGAAAACAGTCTGAAGATGACAGAAACCATTTGGAACTGCTGTCAGTTCATTCAAGCATAGCATTGTCAACTCTGTGATACAAAACACCTGTGAATTCTTTACAAAACAGACCGTATCCCTCTTTTCTTTGTCATTCTGTTTTTCAACATCACTTCTATTAATAATCAACCTTTTCCTGAAGAGCAGGACCACAAGTGATTGCTATGCAATGTATCTGCTGTGCAGCTTTTTCTATATGTGTATATATATATATATATATATAGGATCGAGATATATATATATATTACTTACTTTTAAAAAAGTAAAAGTAAGATATATGTATATATATATATATAGCTCTCGATCCTTTCGACAAATTGTGTGCGGACAGGCAAGGCAGAGCATTTCCCCTCTTTCTGGGGCTGCCGGTTGAAAAGCAGAGCCGTGAACAGAATGTACCCAAGAATCCTCCCCATTGTACTGAAATTAAAAAAAAAAAACTTTATTTGGTGAACAATGTTTTCGAGTGGTATTTTTCCTTAGACAAGAGTGGTCAGTAGAATAGCACCAAGCTGAGCACTTGTTTTTGTTTTGTTTTGTGCAGTTGAGTAGAAAGAATGTAACCGTGTGTTTTTCACCCTTCTTTGCTGTTCTTTGCTCTTCTCCCTCTGCCCCTGGGGATCGGGGGCTGCCGCTCACAACAGTCACAGATCCAGCGACCTACAAAGCAAAAGCTTTGTGTTAAAAGGAGGCAAAATGTGTAATAGTGGAAAGACGGCTACAAGCCCTGGTTTGGGACAAGGAAAGTGGGCCTCAGGGCTGAAATTCATGGCCACAGTCAAGAATGCATAACTTACGTACATTATTCAAATTCACAATCCCAATACATTCAATATGGTTTGGGGCCTGGACAGTAATGACAAACCGCAGAGCATTAAGGCCTTTTGTTTGCACACTTTTGTGAGCAGATGCCTAGTCACTGCAGTTTGAAGCTAGTGTAGATCTACATCAGTGGTTCCCAACATTTTTTGGGAGAGACATCCTGCAGAACATTTTGCTATCGTTTTCAATGGGTATCTCACTGGGAGTGGCCATCTCACCTGTGTGATATACAGAATGAACCTCTGCCACTTGGAAGTAATGCTTTACATACAGGTGTAGCGAATTTGTTGATCTATCTTAAATTTTTGATGTATAGCTCTATGTTGCAATGTGGCAGAATTGGCAGAAATAGGGTAGCAACAGTAGAGGCAAGATTAATTTGCATACGTGCAGCTGATTGGTCGTATGCAGATGAGTGTTTGAAAGGGCTGCTGAGCCAGAATGGCGGTTGGGGGGAAGAGAGCTGAACATTCCAAAGGGGCGGAGTTAAGTTTAAAAATAAGCAGTTGGAGAGTCAGGATAGTCATTTAGGGATTCCTGTTTGTGAAGGATAGTTAGGAACTTCTGTGAGAGAAAAGCAGTTAGGAAAATGGAGCTTAAGTTTTAAGGAGAATAAAGAAGTGCCAGTGTGGTTTAAGGTGGAATATAGTTTTGTCAAGAGTATATGAAAAAGTAACATATTCGTTGATGTGAAACAGTTGAAGTTTGATAGGAAAAGTTAACTAAGTGAATGATATTGAATGTAAGACTCAAGACTGTAACAGTACACACAAATGTAACCATAAGCATTGGAGCCAGAAGCTATAAATAAACTTTGTTACTTGGTTTACTACAAGTGTGTCTCAAGCCTGTAATATAAAAGCCTCAAGGTAAAAGCTCACAAGAAAGCCCCAGCTCATTTAAATGGGGGAAAATACATCAATACAAGGCAGTAAAAAGATTTAAAAGGAAATATTCCCCCCCCCCCCCCACATCGTCACACATAAAAAGACACCTGAAAAAGGACTGAAGTAGTGAAATGTTATCTCAACAGCCATGTGCAAACTTCTACCCTCCAGGTGTTTGGACTTCAGCTAACCATAGGCTTTTAGGAATGGTGGGAGTTGAGGTCCAAAACACCTGGAGGGCTGTAGTTTGCCCATGCCTGCTCCATTTTTTTTTCTTTGCAGCCTTGGAAGCAGAAGACAAGAAGCAAGCTGATCTCAGTCTCTGGAGAAAAAGTAATTTGGGTAAATAACTACCTGAGGGGATAGCACCAAGCCCCACGCAAAAGGTATGATAGCCGCGGTCGCAGAGGTCGCAGAACATCATCTCTTCCTCGTGGTGAGGCTGGCCGCATATGATGCATGTCTTGCACTCCATGCATTGCCAGGGATAGGTCTTAATGATCGCCACAAGCTCCGCAGACATGTCCAGACAGGAAGGGTGGCCTGCATCAAAACCAGGACCGTTACTAGAACAGCCAGATAAAGCACCTTTTAATAGAAATAATCTAAGGAGGGATTTTTACACACCTACGTATGTTCATTCCAATGTTTTATAGAGATGCTGACAAGAATCCCATATGGTCTTTATACCATATTTCCCCCCAAAATAAGACCAGGTTTGCTCCAAAAGATGCATTAGGGATATCTTTTTTAAAAAATGTGCAATAATCTACATTAATTCATGTAAAACATTAGCATTTATTCAAGGACAGTAATCTTCTAGAACATTGTTAACCTCTTATGTCGACAATATTATTTTATATTTTATATATATACACTAATATTATTTTATTATAATTCAATATGTCCGTCGTGTGTCATAAGGGATGTACTACCAGCAGTTGACAGTCTTAACTGAGTCTTATTTTTGGCTTATATTACAAGTATCTTGAAGAGAAATCATGATAGGGCTTATTTTCTGGTTAGGTCTTATTTTGGGGGGAAAGGGTATGTGTAAACTAAGTACCATAGTTACAATACTACACAGCAAATTCCAGCTCAATCCCTTCCTCAACTTCTTGATCGATTGGGAAGCATCTCTACTCCCTCTCCTGATTCTCAAGGGCTTTCTCTGAGAAAGTTTCTCTCTGCCTTGAGATGCCTTCCATGCCTCTTCTGCCAAAGGTAGATGACTTGTCCTTTTGACTATCTACTCCAATGGTTCTCAGTCTGTGGGTCCCCAGGTGTTTTGGCCCACAACTCCCACAAATCCCAGCCAGTTTACCAGCTGTTAGGTTTTCTGGGAGTTGCAGTTCAAAACATCTGGGGTCCCACAGGTTGAGAACCACTGATCTACTCTTTTATCTGAGATGTGTTACCTGCAACAATAAAATTGTTTACCTTTTTGAAAACATACCAGGGCATCTGATGTATTTCCTCTCCTGTTCTTCCCTACCATAAGCTCATCTAGAGCACTGGCTGCACTACACTCTACTCTGCTAGAGAAACAAGGTTTCCATGACACAATGTTCAACCTTCACACTAGAGCTTCACACACGAGGCCTTCTCATTACGAGGCCTACTTCACACTCTGAAGCCTTTCTCTCACAGCGGGGCCTACTACTACTGAAACTTATTCTCCCCCTGAGGCGTTCTCTCACACAGGCTTCTCTCAGACTGAGGCTGTTCACAGCAGGAGCCCATGCCCTGTGTGGATTCCTTGTTGTCTTCTGCCTGTGTCTCCTATAACAGGCAGACATTCTTATATTGATCTACAGCTATTTCTGAGTCATTGAATCCATTTAACTCTTTCAGTGCTCGACTCACATTTTTGTAATTAAAAATGCCTAGTTAATTTTTAATATTTCTGACAGCAATTTCAAGTGTGACTGTTACATGTTTAAAGTTCCTACATAGCTGTTAAAGTTCCAAATTCTTTGTGACTGACGGTCATCTCTTGCCTTTGACATGGTAGAATACAATGTTCTCTCACTTATTGTGGGCATTAGGTTCCAGGACTACCCGCGAAAAGTGAAAATCCGTGAAGTAGAGATGATATATATAAATGTAATGTTCGTTTGTAGTATTAACAGAACTCAAAAACCACTGGGGGAATTGACACGAAATTTGGACACTATACCCCTAACAGACCAATGAGTGACCATCACTCATAAAAAAACCCAAAAATAGCAGAAAAGACTTAAAACCCCCAAAAAGCTAAATGATGAAAAGTTAAATGACGATGCAGAAAAAAGGAAAGGAAGGAGGAGGGAAGGAAGGGGAGAAAGAAAGAAAGAAAGAAAGAGAAAGAAAAAGAAAAAAGAAAGAAAGAAAGGGAGAGGAGAGAGGAGGGAGGAGGGAGGGAGAGAAAAAAGAAGGAAAGAGAGAAGGAAGGATGGAAGCAAAGAGCAAAGGAAAAAAGGGAAGATGTAGAGAAGGAAGAAAGGAGAGAAAGAAAGAAAGAAAGAAAGAAAGAAAGAAAGAAAGAAAGGGAGAGAGGGAGGGAGGGAGGGAGAGAAAAAAGAAGGAAAGAGAGAAGGAAGGATGGAAGCAAAGAGCAAAGGAAGAAAGGAAAGAGGTAGAGAAGGAAGAAAGAAGAGAAAGAGGGAGGGAAAGAAAGAAGGAAAAAGAGAAGGAAGGATGGAAGCAAAGAGCAAAGGATAGAAGGAAAGAGGTAGAGTGTAATAGTGTAATGTCTTGCTATTGCTTATGTTTTTAATTTGCTTTGTTTTGTATTGTTTTGTGTTTTACTGCTGTTGCGTTAAGGCCTTGGCCTTTGTAAGCCGCATTGAGTCCCTTGGGAGATGCTAGCGGGGTACAAATAAAGTTTAATAATAAAATAATAATAATAATAGAGAAGGAAGAAAGAAGCGAAAGAAAGGATAGGAGAGAAAGAGGGACAGCAAGAAAGAAGGAAAGAGAGAAGGAAGAATGGAAGCAAAGAACGAAGGAAGGAAGGAGAGAAAGAAGTAGGAAAAGAAAAAGGGGGAAGGAAGAGCAGAGATAGAAGAGGAAGGACAGACAGAAAGACAGAAAGAAAAAAGGGAAGGAAAGAAAGAGGGAGCGAAGGAAGGAGAGAAAGGGAGGAAGGAAAAAAGGAGAGAAAGAGGGAGGAAATGAAAAAGTAGGCCCACACTCCTCATGGAAATACTAATAAGTTTATATTTGTTAAAATTGTTCTTCATTTTAATTATTGTATTGTTTTAAAGTGTCTTATGCAGTACAAATAAGATATGTGCAGTGTGCATAGGAATTCATTCATGTTTTTTTTCAAATTATAATTCGCCCTCCAGCAGTTTGAGGGACTGTGACCTGGCCCTCTGTTTAAAAAGTTTGAGGACCCCTGCTTTAAACATTGCTCCCCAAGAAGTGAATTTTATTTAGTATTTCCTCCCCCCCCCCCCTCATCCAAATGCCTTCATTCCTTTAAATAAGAGAGAGTAAAAGCAGGTTGTGCTACTTACCACTGTTTTCACACTGGGAGCAGTGAATAAGGGCTTCCGCCTTCCCTTTCTTGTTGGACTCCTTACCCTTCAGACAAATCCCACATATAGCATTTGGAAAGGCCTTTGGCTGGAAGGGTAGAAGAGGGCTATAAATTCATTCCAGAAGAACTGATACAGGCTTTTTTTTTTTTGTAAAAAAGAAAAGAAGCTCCTGATTTGTATTTCTACAAATTAATGCACCTTTTCAAGGGATGTGCATCAAAAGGAATGATGGCAAATCAAGAGGCACTGATTAAAACAAAGACATTGGGGAAAGAAACAAACAGAATGCGTACTTTAAAAGTATGTGCAAAGAGACCGGCATGAATCTTCTACCGACTTAACCCCAGCCCAAGAAAGCATATGCAAATCAAGCTGTCAATCGATAGAAATCCTGTATGTAACTTGTACTTAAGCTTAGCTAGGTAGCAGGCATTCTAAGAAAGCCTATTGGTGAGTGGCTAAGATGTGAATTGGGACGTTCCAGGTGTTGCCTTCATCTACAGAAAGATAATGAAAGTGTGCTAAACACTCTACTGTATTTCTAGGTTTTTAAAATAAATCTAAATTAACTAATCACTTATATTATATGTTTCATCAAGACATATTTGCAAAAAACAAAAACAAAACAGATGCACAAAAGAAAAGTGCTGGTAATTTCCCTTCCTATTTAGTTTCAGGTGGGTTTTTAAATGTATTAGTACAATCCTAATTATACCCTAAAGCAGGGGTCCTCAAACTAAGGCCCGGGGGCTGGATACGGCCCTCCAAGGTCATTTACCCGGGCCTTGATCAGGGTCAGCCTAAGTCTGAAATGACTTGAAAGCACACCACCACCACCACAACAACAACAATCCTATCTCATCAGCCAAAAGCAGGCCCACACTTCCAATTGAAATACTAACAAGTTTATATTTGTTAAAATCGTTCTTCATTTTAATTATTGTATTGTTTTAAAGTGTTTTTTGCACTACAAATCAGACATGTGCAGTGTACATAGGAATTCATTCATGTTTTTTTTCAAGTTATAATTCGGTCCTTCAACCATTTGATGGACTGTGACTTGGCCCACTGTTTAAAAAGTTTGAAGACCCCTGCCCTAAAGGCACTAGACTAGTGATTCTCAACCTGTGGGTCCCCAGATGTTTTGGCCTTCAATTCCCAGAAATCCTAACAGCTGGTATTTATTTATCGCATCAGGAGCAACCAGACATTTGTATTACATTTTTTCTCACGTCCCTGCATGAGAAGCTGGAGCTGATAGACGGAAACTCACCCCACTCCCGACCTTTTGAAACACCGACCTTTTGGTCAGCAGTCCTGCCGGCACAAGGGTTTAACCCATTGCGCCACCAAGGGCCCCTGCTTTATGAACTGACACCTGCTCATAATGTCCTGAAGCTCACCTTACATCGGAGACAGTGGGCAAGCTGCAAATGGTACTTAGTTGGGAAAAGGGGAAGAGCATTCGACCACTCCTCAACTATAGTCTAAAGTCAGAGCACAGAACCAGCTATCTAAATTAAGCAATTAAATTATTTCCACCATTTCCCCCTCATTTAAGAACATTTTATATGAAAGAGTAACATGTCATGAGAAACAATTCATTCAAATTTTAAACTGTGTAAAGTAGCCCAATTCTTTGTTTTTGTCCTCTCTCTACATCAAAATCTCAAATGATATTTTACTGGGCAATTTGAAATTTAAACCACATCTAAACAAGCGGGATTTCAACTAAATGCCAAGAAGAATGTCCTGATATTAGGAGTGTGAAAGCGATTTAACTCCAAAAGATGGTGGTTATTCCTTTAGTAGAACATTACCCATCAGTAATGTTCTACTAAGTTTTCTAAGATCTACAGAAACACTCGCTGGAACACCCCAGCAAGCGAGAGTCCAAAAGTGGCAGGCTCAAACCCAATAACCAAATGAGAGACTCCCTCCTGGGCACACAGAAAACTGGGCTACTTGGAAGGCGCTGAACAGACTGCGCTGGCACCACGAGATGCAGAGCCAGCCTTAAGAAATGGGGCCACAAAGTGGAATCCACGACATGCAAGTGTGGATAAGAGCAAACCACTGACCACCTGCTGCAATGCAACCTGAGCCCTGCCACATGCACAATGGAGGACCTTCTTGCGGCACCACCAGAGGCACTCCAAGTGGCCAGATACTGGTCAAAGGACGTTTAATCAACTACCAAGCTTGCAAACTTTGGGTTTTGTCTGTCTGTTGAGGTTGGCAGCATGAAAGGTTACAAGTTGCTGGGTATCCGCATGAGACCACAGGGAAACCCAACAGATCTCTACGGCCAAAAGAATTATATACTCTGGTGGGATTTTACTAAACAAAATGAAATGTGAAAATATTCCTCATGCTCTTCATGTTCACCTCCCCAAGCAGCTGTCAATTTACTTTTACAGCAGTAACACAGACTTTCACTGGACAACTATTGTAGGATCAGAATCCTAGAGTTGGAAGAGACCTGGTGGGCCATCCAGTCCAACCCCCTGCCAAGAAGCAGGGAAATCGCATTCAAAGCACCCTTATCAGATGGCCATGCAGCCTCTGTTGAAGAGCCTCCAAAGAAGGAGCCTCCACCACTCTCCTGGGCAGAGAGTTCCACTGCTGAACCGCTCTCACAGCTAGGAAATTCTTTCTCATGTTCAAGTGGAATCTCCTCTCCTGTAGTTTGAAGCCAAGTTCCTCCTAATGTTCAGGTGGAATCTCCTTCCTTTTCTCTAGTTTGAAGCCCGAGGGCGACTCAGGGCAGTTTACAAATGGCACAATTCGATGAGTATAAAAACAATTAAAACATTTAGCATAAATAACATTTGGTAAAATAAAATAAAACCGATATTAATTTTAGATATTTGAGTGGTCTTTTGTAACAGTCCATTGCCTCCTAGTCTCCAGGGCAGCAGAAAACAAGCTTGCTCCCTCCTCCCTATGACTTCCCCATTCATATTGATCCATGGCCCTCATCATGTCTCCTCTCAGCCTTCTCTTCTGCAGGCTAAACATGCCCAACTCTTTAAGCTGCTCCTCATACGGCTTGTTCTTCAGACCCTTGATCATATTAGTTGCCCTCCTCTGGACACATTCCAGCTTAGAGTCAACATCTCCCTTCAATTGCGATGCCCAGAATTGGACAGCGTGATTCCAGGTGTGGTCTGACCGAGGCAGAATGGAGGGATAGCATGTGATCAGGAGATGGCCTATAAACCAGATTTACTAAATAGAGAGCAAAATTAAGTTTTTTGGTACTAAAGAGATTAGGTTAGGTGCCACCCTTCAAGTTATCAGATCAAATCACCTCAGCATCTTACTGGATTGATGTTAGTACAGTTCATTTTACATCCAGAGCCATAGCTGCATTTTACTGAATCTTTTAAAGAGGTCTGGGGTTTTATATGATGTTCTATGTAGTCTGTTTACTTGTTTTTGCTATTGTGCTATTTTGCTTATGTACTTGCTGCATTGTTGAGTGCTTTTGTCAGCCGCTCTGAGTCCCCTTGGGGAGATGGTGGTGGGATAAAAATAAAGTTATTATTATTACTATTACTACTATTATTATTACTCAAACACAACACAATGGAAGTGGGGGGGGGGTCTTTAATCCTCACTTTCTAAAATATCTAAAGATGCAGTTTTAGGTTGGAATTTCCTAATGATCTGAAAGAACTAACATCTTCAAGAAAAAGAACCTTCCACGCTACTACGCATGAGCCTGGTTTCAGGTTTCCGAGCTGATTAAGCCTCAAAGCGAGGGCAGCAAGGTATGCTAATTGGGTCGGCCTCCAGAGTTTTCCTTTAAACACCCACAGGCATTTATCAATAACTCTTTTCCAAAAAGATGACAGAGGCGGGAGTGAATAATTTTTGCTTATTTATTATTTTTTTAAAAAAAGCATAGTCCACCTGTTTTATACATAAATATAAACCAAAATGATAAAAGTAATCTAACATTCACAAATATCTCTACAAAATAATAAATACCATGGAAGTGAAAACATACATAGAAAATTCTTTCTACTGGCTATCCTACTCCTACTCAGATACCTTTCTATATATACCCTGCTCCGCCCGGCAAAAGGATTACACCTCAGTCCTGCAGTGTCCATCCTGCTGCACTGTTACATTCTTGTATTTTAAGCTAGATCAATAGAGAGGAAACAGCAAGTGCGTTTTTCTAACCTTCTTACCATATTTCTATTCTACTCCTATGTGGATAGTGTAAGCAAACTCTCTCTCTCTCTCAATCACCCCAAACTATGCTACCTGTGATTTACTACTTCTGTGTTGTGGTGTGTGAAAGTCAATACTTTAGTGCAGCCTAGATGCTGAACACGGCACCCGTGAAAGTACACTGGCTACTAATGCTTCCCTCCCTTCCTACTTCCACAAACCAAGGAGTAAATAGTCATGACATACAAACTAAAAGAACCTCCCTATTAAAAAAATGAAATACAAAGGAAAGCCAATTCACATTTCAAAGCAATTCAAGTGACATAAGAATGAAATAAAAATGACTTGGGGATGGGACACTGGTAAACGTTGCCTGCCACACTGCAGTCCTGAACAAAGGAGGACAAGGACAAAGATTCACTGCCAAACTACATTTTAAGGTTAAGGCGGCACACAAACTGGTTAATTCCCACTGAAAACATAGGGGTAGTTAATAGGTAACATTCCTGGTTCAACAAACCAAGGTTTTCTGAAGCCAGAGCAATGATGGTGGAAAATGATTGGCTTTGGGGGAGATTTCCTGGTTTGTCCAGCTACTGCTCTGGTTTACAAACTATAGGAAGTTGTGCATCAACAAACCAAGAATGCTTCTTTGAAACTGTACATTCCTGGTTCAACAAACCATGGTTTTCTGAAGCCAGAGCTATGATGGTGGCAAATGATTGGCTTTGGAGGAGATTTCCTGGTCTGTCCAGCTACTGCTCTGGTTTACAAACTACATAGGAAGTTGTGCATCAACAAACCAATAACTCTTCTTTGAAACTGCACATTCCTGGTTCAACAAACTATGGTTTGTTGCCACAAGAGCTACTGCTGATGCTTGTCTTTGGAGGAAATTTCCTTGTCTGTCAAGCTACTGTTCTGGTTCACAGACTATGGGAAGTTGTGCATCAACAAACCAATAACTCTTCTCTGAAACTGGACAAACAAGAGAGAAGCAAATATGTACAGCTGTCTGTCCAGCTACTGCTCTGGTTTACAAACTATGGGAAGTTGTGCATCAACAGACCAATAACTCTTCTTTGAAACTGCAACACAGCCTGAAATTATGTATTTATATCATTTATATAATAATGCTTTCCTGGAAGCCTTTTACCTGCTCTTACTTCAATAAACTATGGTTTGTTTACCTGCTCTTGTTTACCTGCTCTTACTTCAATAAACTATGGTTTGTTGGACCACCAATGTATCAACTGAACTGTTGGAATTTAAACCGCTAAAATGTGGCTAGGCCTAAAATAGTAAACAAGCATACTGTGCTTCCAAAAGCCATGCTGTCAGAAAATAAGGCTTTCCTGTTTTCACAGCAAATTAACATGAACAAGGGAATTCTGGGACGGGGCAAATGCAGAGTGGGGCAATGAGGATGCCAAGATTGCGAGGCAGTCCCTTGCTTCATGCTTAACTCGCCTAAGTGCAAATCTCCCTTAGTCTCGAGCAAAGAATACTGTCAGTCCTTTATCAGTAAAGTAACAAATAATGGCTCCTGAGGAATAGCAGGTGGGGATTCATTCCCCCCATCAGGAGGCCAGGAAATGTTTTAAAAACCTAATAAAAAGGAACGTGCCTATTTAAAAATGGAAACATGGTCTACTGTAAAACATGCTTTCCATGTCATGTTAGCAGTAAGCATGCATATCCTATAGATTCTTGCGATCTTTAAAACAGAAATGACAATATAAAGAGTATTCTCTCTGGACAGTGAATAAAATCATCATAAATATTAGGGGTTCCTGGGGAAAGCAGTTAATGCTCCATTTAAATGTTAACTTAGGCACATGACGTATCAACACCTGCTACAGACAGTTGAGCAATCGCTAGCAAAGTCCGGAGCGAAAACAAGTCCGGAGCGAAAGTTAGGCAGAAGAAAGAATAAGTGCCACAATTTGCGGGGAGAGAGAACGGGCACTATTATTATCTCCTCAAAGTATTCTTGGAGCCAATGCATTGGGAAACTCTACAAAAATTCCCGTGAAATAAATGGCAGCTGTAGTAAGGATACTACAATATGGATGGTTTTGAATCAGTGGCCAGGAATCACCTGGGTACATTTTTAATCTCAGTATGAAATCCCACCAAAAAAGGGATTCTATCTTTAGGAGCCAAGAGCTTTTAGAAGTCAATCCTTGACGCTGTACCTTCCAATAAAAGACTAACCATACATTTGCTATATGTCACAACCTTTGTTCACACAACACCAACAGTTCAAAAATGCTACAGTGCCTTCGCAAGCTATTTCTTTGGGTTACGTAAATTACTGGCATGTGTTTGATTCGGCAATAAAATAAACATTTTGCAATGTAAATATGTAAAAATAGAGGCGTTCTGCGAAAGTTTAAATCTCCCTTAAAAATAATTTCTGACAAGAGAAATGGGCGCTACTTAGCATTTCTGTAACACAGCCTGAAATTACGTATTTATATCATTTATATAATAATGCTTCCTGAAAGCCTTTTTCCAATGAAAGCTATGGAACACTAACAGGAAAGTTGGATGGATTTAGATTATTATTATTTTTAAGAATTTGATGTAGATATTATGAATTTGGGGTTAAGGGTTCACAGAACTTTAAAACTACGTTACTTGTGCTACACAACTTCTCAGACTAGATGTCACTCAAGGACCTTTTCTGGGAAATTAGAATTACATTTCTTAACTTTCTTCCTGTATCTTTGCAATACACATCCCTGACCTTCCTATCACAGTATAAAGCAAATCCTCCATTGGTTTCAACTGAAACCAAGCAGCTTATTGCTTATTTTCCTTTACTTCAAAATAAAATCCCATAGAAATATAGGACGATACATTTAATCCTAAACTGAAATTTCATCAGTAGTACTGATGACTGAAATACTGAATGTAATAATCACTGCTTTTAAGTCCTGGGCACATTTAAGGTACAGAGATTCTGGACCTCTTTGAATACCTTATTTTCTTCCTCAACTCGATGTGCGTGTTAGCAAGAGCAGGTTTCCCTGTTCCTTAAATGGACACATAATGTGAGAACCAAACCCACTGACTTTACTTTAGAGTACAAACTGTTTTCTAGCTTAGCGGTTCAGAACCATTTTCTAAACCGCTATCAGGCATTTTATGCTTCAGAATCTGGTTGAATCCATTGGTTCTGACTTTGTCTGTAACTCCTGACCTTCACTAAATTCAGAACTGAGTGTGAACATACTGCCCTGAAGGGATTTTATTATGTTAGGTAGATTTTCCCCTACACGAGTTCTGGATTTTTTTAAAAAAGTCTTCCAGCTTCCTATATATTGGGGCCATTTGGTTTCGGTATTAACAAATCAAATTTTAAACAGATAGTTATGTGTTTCATCTGAAAAATCTAACAATATATTTATGCCATGTTTTAGCTACACTATACCATGCCAGCCTAGTGCCGCACTGAGGAGCAAACTATTTAAAACTAAATTCCAAAATTATATTTGCAAAGAACAAACCCACCCGCTTTACAACTGGGGTGGGGAAGAATCTTGCTTTCTTTTAACTTTTTAACTGGGTTTTTCATGCTGCCATTGCTTAGGAACCAAATTTGGTTACAGAAAATAGAAGCCACTCCACAGCCAAGGTAACAACAGTAAGGCCCCAAGTAAAAATAAAGCAACAGGAAGTAAGGAAGCGAACAGGAATGCACAACAGGAGAGCAGCTAGTCAAGTATAGTAAGCAGAAGTTCCACATTTCTGAAAATCAAAGTTAAAACGTTTCAAGGAGAGAGGCTGGTCAGTAAAGAAGCTGAGTCAGGGGCTTTTTTCTTCTACCTTGTACCCAGGAACCGATTTGGATACAGATCGTTTGGAACCCTCTTTTCTTGGAGTGGAATTTCTCTCTCTTGCTTTCGGTCTTGCCGGCAGAGGTTCCTCCTGGTTTTCAAGAGCGCATTCACCTTCAGAGACGTTGCCTGATGAATTGTCCTGGAACAAAAACACCAAAATTAAACAGTAGACTCAAGCAACCAGAACCTTATAACAATAGCAGTGCCAAAAGATCTCAGCTGGCATTTGGAAACAATAAACATTGACAAAATCACAATCTGTCAACTGCAAAAGGCCACCTTACTTGGATCTGTGCACATCATTCGAAAATACATCACACAGTGTCTACTGTGTTTTTGTGTCAGTAAAATAATAACAATAATAATAATAAATAAAACTTTATTTATAACCCACCACCATCTCCCAGAGGGACTTGGGGTGGTTCACAAAGCACTCAAAGATGCATACATGCAAAATACAAAAGTGCAAAGACAATAACACAAAGCAATAACAACCAACATAAACATCACAAAATCCCCTGATTAAGATCAGTGAAATGTAGCAATAGCAAACAAACAACGATCAATATCAGTCTTCTTCTGATAAAAAAAAAATCAAATAAATACTTCAAATTTTAAAAACTGGTTTTAAAATACAGTAAAACTGCGACATTAACTTTGTCTTTATTGCTCTTAATTTACTTTTAATTACTGTACTTCAATATTAATATGAAGTCAATAAAAAGTTTATGGTATAGTGTGGGGTATGGTATAGTTACATCTATTTTTAATAGTAACTCTCAAGCAATCAGAAATTATGTTTATCCGGCATCTATCCATCCCCAAGGAGGCTGGTTAACTGAGTGCCTACTATATTTGTTTGCATTGGGCTAGGGAAGAATGAAAAGTTCTTTCTAAATTTTGGAACCATAAAGCCAGCCCTCTGCATTCATGGATTCTATATCCGTGAATTCAATCATCCAACATTTTAAATCAAAGCATCAATAATCAAATGCATAAAAGTAAAAAAATGCAAATGTGGAAAGACTGCCATGCCATTTGCCGACTTACTATGAGTAACTCGCTAGCTGTATAGACACATTTAGATTATAGAGCTGATTCATAACATGACCTGGTCCACATCTGATAAGCAAAAGAAAACGCACACTCAGACAATATTTTAGCTCACCGAGTTGCCTTTGACTTTCCGCTTTTCATCTCGCTCGTCAGCATCATCTGAATCTCCATCGCTGTCCAAAGCAGGCAACTCTGGATCTAATGGAGGCTCATAAAGAGCTGTATTTAGTGGCAAATAGCGGAGCTCATCCGGAGAGTATCTGGAATGGAATAATGAATTACAACGTTGTACTTATGAATATATTTTGTTAAACAACTGCATAATGAGCAAGAATGAAGGCTAGCTTAAACCCAAAATCATTCCCTTGTAACTGTATTGAAATGTTATTGGTAAATATGTAAAGAGTGTTTAAATATTTATATTTTATGAGCATACAAATCTATTTTAACTGTGCAGAGTTCACACATTGTGGACATGACATTAAAATGTCTGACTAAACAAGAGCCTACAGTGCATTATGAGAAAGGTTAAAAGGTCTAAGTTTGATTATTAATACTAACAATCTCACTTCTATAAACAGCTTTCAGAATATCAATGTTGGGGATAAAGCGATGAGGAATGAGGCTTCAAAGGATCTGACCTTCAAATGGACACAAAATACTGACCCCGACAGAACTCTGAACTAGTCCAGCAAGGCAAATCTTACACTTTATGGTTACAGCTTTGCACTTATTATAGAAAAACTGCTATATCCCCCTTTATCACATTCTCTTTCCACAAGGATCTCACTCCCTTAGATGTAACCTTATCCATTTTTATGAATGGCATCTCCCAAAAGCAGACTGATTTGAGCTAAAGCATTTCATTTACCATACCTTTTATAATATTCCTGAAACTGGCCTGGTATGAGGGCCACAGGATAAGGGCTAACTTTTGTCCTTTCTGTAGGTAAGATTTTGTATTTCCCTTGAGGCACTTGGATAACCTGCATTGTTAATACAAAAACAAGGGACTAGTTTTCTATCTTTTACAAACTGATGTACTCTTCTATAAGATGAAACAGTATCAAAACCATGTACTTGTCCACACACATCCATGTGTAATGTACCATTTAAACTTGGGGATATCTATGAATGATTCAATTCCCACAATCCATTATGACTCAAGAGTGGGTTACACAATTGCTAATTAAAACTTCTGTCTACCAAAATCATCACTGGCATTCTGTGTGTTCTCATGCACATGCAAAATAATTTGACATGGGCGTATACATACTATACATAAATGCATTCAGGTTTTTTGCTAGACCACATGGTCAGGCATATTTACAAAGAGGTATTTGCAATGTAGCGTTCTGTTCTACATTAAAAATCTGGCAAGCAGGATTTTAAATCAGCTGAAGTACAGAAAGAATCTGAGGAACTACAGCCTTTCTCTTCATTGTATTATATTATCTGTGTGGCTGAGAAGAAGGCAGTGAAAAGCAAAAGAATGATTCCAAAGCATGTAAGCAACTAAAGGTTTATAAAAGGTGGCTGTATTTTCCCATGTGCAACTACATTTTAATATTAATATTACCATATTTTCTGCCATAACTGTATGCAAGACAAAATGTAAATAATGCATTTATAATTAAAATTTAAGTGAGAAAATAATACTGTTTTCGAAATGTTCTGCTTACTTTTTAAAGCAAATTATTACATAAAGTAATAAAATAATGATGTAGCTATAGTGAAAAGCCTATGGCTACAACAACACATCTGATCTCAAAGCCTGAAGAAGGCTGGGCCGCATTAATACTTGGAGATTGCCTAGAAACACTTTTCGTTGCACACTGCCTCAGATGCTTTATTGACAGATACATTAAATTATTTTAATAAACACCAGAGCACAGACCAGGTGTGTCCACAGCCATTTCAATCTGAGTGATTTCTAAACCCCTTTTTATCCTTGTGCTAAATCCAATTGCCTCAATCCATTTCAACAGTGCAAGGTGTTGCTTGAGCTAGTTCGTGTACACTCTATCCCTACTGCAACACTGTATACAACCATGTTTCCCAAATATATATGTATCTGACATCTCTACTATAAACAGTCATTTGAGAAAGCAAGTAAAGCCATCTTACATGTGTCTGTAAATCAAAATAGGCCCTTCTTTCTTCCATTCGTTCACGGTTCAAGTTGCTGTTGAACTCAGCAGCTTTCTTGGCAGCTTTCTTAATGTATTCTGGAACTTTACTAGCTTCAACTTTTTGGGTGTTCTGCTGTTGCATTTGCTGAAATAAAGTTTTCCTGTCATTAGTTCACAGCTTGCAGAAACTTTGCATCTCAAATACACTTACTGCACATACCCATCTATATGTGTAGAAATTTTAGTTAAAAAAATCTAAAAACTTCGGTCGACTTGCTCACAGGTCAATCTAAGTGTTATTTTAAATCTCTTTTTTAAAAAAGGAACAATCCCACCTCTAAGCAAAGCTGTGTAAGGCAAGAGGATCAGCCAGAGGAGGATCAACCAGAGGAGCCAGCTGCTTTATGGTAACAAAAGGTACTAAGAACAAAAAGTGTATTGTCGAAAGCTTCTGTGGCTGGAATCTCTGGATTGTTGTAGGTTTTTCGGGCTATATGGCCATGTTCTAGAACAGGTCCTCAAACTATGGCCCAAGGGCCAGATGCGGCCCTCCAAGGTCATTTACCCAGCCCTCGCTTAGGGTCAACCTTAATCTGAAACAACTTGAAAGCAAACAACAACAACCTTATCTCATCAGCCAAAAGTAGGCGCACACTTCCCATTGAAATAATAAGTTTATATTTGTTTAAATTGTTCTTCATTTTAATTATTGTATTGTTTTTAAATGTCTTTTGCGCTACAAATAAGATATGTGCAATGTGCATAGGAATTCATTCATATTTTTTTCAAATTATTATCCGGCCCTCCAACAATTTGAGGGACTGTGACCTGGCCCTCTGTTTAAAAAGTTTGAGGACCCCTGTTCTAGAAGCACCCTCTCCTGACGTTTCACCTGCATCTATGGCAGGCATCCTCACAACCTCTGAGGATGCCTTCCATAGATGCAGGCAAAACGCAGGAGAGAATGCTTCTAAAACATGGCCATATAGCCCGAAAAACCTACAACAACCCAAAGAAAAAGTGCTGGCTACTAGATTATGGGGCCACCCATCATGTAGTGACTGATTCAGCTAGGTTAAGCAATGTAAAAAATATTCCAGAAATGACAATAACTTTAGCTGATGGGTCACTGAGAACTGGAAACAAGATTGGGACATTTTTTATACTCTGCCTAGGATGCAAACAGGAGGGAGTAATTTGTTCAACAGAATTAAATAATAATTTGGTTAGTGTGTTCAGTTTGATAGATGAAGGGTTTTAAGTTGTGTTCCGTGGAATATATTGTCATGTTCAAGGAGAGAAGCGTGCAAAAGGTGTAAAGAGAAATAGATTGTATCAAATGTTGGACAATCAGCCAGTGTAAGAAGCATAGATGTGTGTAAGCTGGGAAACACGAAGACTAAATGAAATCAATACATGATAGTAAAACTGAAATGCAACTTAGAGATGTCTCCCATAATGACGGTTTTAAATGGTGTATTTTAATATTTTGATAAATGTTTTTAATGTTTATCTATATGTATATGAATTTGTGTCCCGGCATTGAATGTTTGCTGTTTATATTCTGTGCTTCGCCCTGAGTCCCCTTGGGGGTGAGAAGGGCGGAATATAAATGTTTTAAATAAAATAATAATAAATAAAATAAAGAACCAAGGTAATAGAAATAGCTGTCTTTGAATGCAAGCAGAGTAGGCAATAAATGTTTAAGCAAGATGTGCAAAGGTGTGAGTGAAAGGAGTGAACACAATGAGAAAACGCAAGACGTATGTGATTTAGAGAGTCAAAAAGATAGAGTCAAAGTGTGAGAAAGAAAAGATATATGAATCACCTAATCAGTGGCGAAGTATACAGTTAGGCACACTATTTAGGATATAACTCAAAATGGTCAAAGAGAAAAACTACCAAAATGTTATTGTTGTTGAATTTTTAAAGAATGTAACAAAAGACATATGGAATTCCTGGCCACAGGAGTTCAGGATGAAAAGGCAAGTGAAATGAAAAAACTGTAGTGAAATGTATAGATTAAGTTTTGAAATGTTTAGAAACAGAAATTTACTAGCAGCATAATTTTTTAGGAGATTGTTAGGGCAGTTAATAGATTGCGGCAATTGCTTAGGTAAACCATGCTGCCAGAAATGAAAGTGCTAAACCTTTGGAATGTAGCAGAGCATACGTCGCTCTAAGGGGAAGTGAAGATTCGCCATTTCTGGCAGGCAGGACTTGCATTAATTAGGAGATAAGAAAATGATATATGGAACTGTCGCCATTGCTCTTTCTCTTCTTTCCTAGTGACCATGTAGCAGTAAGTGTGACTCAGTTGCAAATAATGTAAATTAACATAAGAGCAGCTAGAAATAGAGAAACTGTTTAAAGCCTATTAATTGGATAGCAATCAGCACTTCGGCTAGATAATTGCTTGACAAGCTCATTTCAGGAAAACATAAAAGAAGCACTTGCCCCTCTCTGAGGAATGAATCTTATTCATGGATCACATCAAAAATCTATACATGCCCCCCCCCAAACTTGCCCTTGATTTATACATAAGGTCGACTTATGCACAAGTATATATCGTAATATCATGCTCTTGAAAGATCTAAGGAACTACATCTGAATGTGTACTTACAGAATATTCTTTGTAATGATCAGTTATTCGTTGACGTTCCTTTTCTTGAAGTATAACAGAGTATTCAGCATGTTTGGCAGGATATTCTTTAATCATGAGGTCAATTACTTCATCACTGCGTAAGGCCGTTAGACCTAGAGTACATCAACAATTCAATAAGTGATTTTGTGGGGGGAAAGGAAGGAAAATTAAGATTTTTATTTTTAAACTTGCTAAAAGTTGTGAAAGCACTATAACGTAAAGCACCAGCACCAGGACCATATATGGTCTGCCAACTGTACACTGATCCAAGACATTAAAGTTTGTGGTATGTCAGAAATAAGCAAGTATTTCAGAAATTTACCCATGTTCTTCCTTCATTTCTAAAATGCTCCCAAACTACTTTCCATCTGTCTCCAAAAGGTTTTCAACACAAAGTAAAACAAATAATTGGAACCTTACTGTAATGAAGTGCGAAGCCCTTTGGGCAGAGAAAGCTTGTTTCAACCGTCTATCAATGTCACATATTACTTAGCATTCAACCCGTAAATAGTCTAATAAGGATAATGGACTAATAGAATTTACAATTGGACAGGCCTTGGACTACGATCTGGATTACGTGATTTTAACTGATGTTTTAATAATTAATATTTAACTGTATTTTAATTTTAATTAATTTATTTTTATTTTAATCAATTTTAATTGTATTTGTTTATTTTTATATTTATATGTATTAGCATCAAATTGCTGCCTGCTGGAAGACCTCCCAGAGTCCCATTTTAGAGTGAGAAGGGTGGGATACAAATATGTGAAATAATAATATTTACTTCATAAAAAGAAATTAAAATATCCTCTTGAGTACTCACCTAAAGTACACTGTGTTTCTGTAATGACGTTTAATTCTCTGAGGTAGAGTTTCTCTTTGTGAGATAGATCTCTTCTTTCTAAATCTCCAGGAAAAGGTGAGAAAAAGTGAGAAAAGAAAAAGAAATGTAAAGAATTGTTGTAAATATAACTAAGACTTCTGTTAAATATACATTAAAATTCTTCAAATAGGATATTAAGGAAACAATACTAATATTTGTGCAGGACACACAGTTCACTAAGCCTTATGAGTATGTTTGTCTGGAATGTAAAACAGTTGCTTACCCAAACCTACTTTTCTTCAAAGTAAAGAGTAAAGGCAAATCTACTGGCACAAAATGGAACATAAACTGCATAGCAGCCTCAAATGAGGCAGCAGCATAAGAAGCTTCAAACTTCCGAGAAAGTAAACTTAGGATGCATCTACATTGTTTCTGGTCGCTTCTGGTAATGAGACATGCCACATTATCATGGGGTGTCTGCGTCCTACACCACTGGAGAAATTACACTGTCTAGCCGGTATCGCACCACCTGACATCCGCCAGGAAGTAGCAGCTAATAGTGAAATGACCAAGGCAGTGACATCTCCAGCTCATCCCTTGTTTGGGTATCAGCCAGCACGTCAATGACTTAAATCAAGAAATAGTTTTCTAAGATCTACAGAGACAATCGCTGGAACACCCCAGTAAGCGAGAGTCCAAAAGTGGCAGGCTCAAGTGGAATCCTCGACATGCGAGTGCGGAGAAGAGCAAACCACTGACCACCTGCTGCAATGCAACCTGAGCCCTGCCACATGCACAATGGAGGACCTCCTTGCGGCAACACCAGAGACACTCCAAGAGGCCAGATACTGGTCAAAGGACATTTAATCAACTACCAAGCTTGCAAATTCTGTGGTTTGTCTGTTTGTTTGTTTTTGTTAAAAATGTAATACAAATGTCTGGTTGCTGATGACACAATAAAAAAAATCTACATTGTTGAATGAATGCAGTTTGACACCACTTTAACTCAATGCTACAGAATCCCAGGATTTGTAGTTTAGTGAGATACCACAACAGCAACAACAACTTTTTTCTTCTACCCCGAAGGGACTCGGGGCGGTTTACATATGTCACAAAATGCGTAAAACAAAACATAAAATAAACACACAGTACATTAAAATAAAGTAAAACTACAGCATATAAAACAACAATTTAAAACTCAAAACAATGCCCAATGGCCTATGGTGACAATTACCATAAGACATGGTCAAACTGTAAACAAGACGAGGGAATGGAATAAAAGAGGGCAAAGTCTTTTTCCTTTGGCAAAAAAGAAAAATGACTTGGAACAACTAGAACTCTCATGGTTCCATAGCATTAAGCCATGACAGTTATAATGGTGTCAGGCTGCATTCATTCGGATTTTTTTTTCTTGGCAACTAATATTCTTTAAACTGTACAAGGTTTTTCACAATCTTGATATCAACTAGGTTAAAGCCATATTAAGAGTAAGATGTTTGATTTCAATTGTTAACAAACTAGTAACTTGCATTTGAAATAGAATAGAGTAGCTCAAGGTTACCAGCAATCCAAAAGAAATGAAACAACTATTACTGTAAGGAACAAACAGAAGATCACCTTTATGTAAAGTTTTAAGGAATGAAAACAAAACCTCAGAACTTTCAGGTGCTCAAAACATCCCCTTTTAGGGAGCCACACAAGTTATCTTTTAAACTATTAACTTCTTATGGAAAAATTGTAGCAGAATGAGAAAAGAATGAAATGCTATCTGCATTATTTTAATTAACAGTTGTAAAGGCTGTTTAGAGATTCTGCAGTTAAGGCAAAATCATCTTATAGGGACTAATGCATAAAGAAGCATTCACACAATACCACAGATGCAGACAAGCATCTTCACAAGAGATGCACCTCTGCCTTTATGGTCTGAACATGGCAGCGAGACCAATCAGTTATTGGCTCCCGTGAATGGGCCTGAGTATTTGAAAAACATGCTTATTTAAATTTGTAACATTCCATCAATAACATGAATACCTGGATACTTTCGCTTAAAGGAGGTCACACCCAAGTATTCACTGACTTGCTCTTGAAGCATGTAGTATTCTCCCGTTTCATCAGGCGGCCATTTGTATTCTATCAGATTTTCCGCTGGAAAGTAGCTAAAGCTTAAACACAGAAAGATCAAGCTTGGAACAACTCCACAACATGGCATGCCATCCAACATGCAAGGTCTTCTGCATTTATATTGTTTTATATTCATGTGGTAATCTACAATATTCAGATTAACAATGTACCAATGTCCTGAATAGTCAAATAAATAATGTTGTCCATTTTTAGAAAAGTAACCTCGTGTACTGTACTTTAACTATTCGATGCCCCAACATCCCATTTTCCGGATCTTTTTGTTGTTTTATTAAGCCAAATTTCAGCTTTCTAGCTTAAGCTAGGACACCTTAACTACTCTGGAATATACTATTTATAGATTTTTGCAGTGACATGTATTACTACATATACACCAAATTTCAGATATCTAGTTCATGCAGAAATAGTCTAAGAATACTAGGACTGTGTAAATAATTAAATAAATCCAGTGAAGCCCAAAGATTTATAAATTTTACAATTACGTTTGTATTACTGTAATTCAGGTATTTGTTGGGAAATAACATATTCTAACTAAAACATTCTGGTGAAAATATTTTTCAAAACTGAGTAATACCTAAGATCTTGGCTTGAAGTTTCACAACTTCGTGAACTGTCCCCTGAGCCCATTCGCCGTCTTTTAGATGGTTGGCTGCCATCGTTTGAATTGTCTTCAGTATCATCCTGAACCAAAAGCACAAGTATTACAATGCTGTAAAGTCATAATACATTAATCACATATCTATTAAGCTTTAAGGTAAGGTTACATTAAAAACCTAAACCAACAAATCTTAATCCAATCCCCAGGTTTGTTAAGACTTTTTATCCAAACTCTATACCAATGTATTTATTTATCGCATTTGTATACAGCCTTTCTCAGCCAGAGGCGCATCAAGGCAATTCACAGTCGGCAGCGATTCGATGCCATAACAAATATCAAAATACAGTTAAAACAATTATAAACAATTCAACATTTAAAATGTAATATAAAAAGCAAATATATCTATAAAAACTACATCCTCGGCGTCTCCTTACAAAAATTGTTGTCCAGTTGCATCATCAGTAATTCCATATGTTCGTTTCATCTAATTTTGCTCCAGTAGAAAAAGCTTGCTCGAAGAGCCAGGTCTTAACTATTTTGCAGAATGTTAGAAGGGAGGGAGCCAATCTGTTATCCCTGGGGAGGGTGTTCCATAGCTGAGGGGCCACCACTGAAAAGGCCCTGTCTCTTGTCTCCGCCAAACGTATCTGCGAGGAAGGCGGGATCAAGAGCAGGGCCTCCCCAGACGATCTTAAAGTCCTAGATGGTTCATAAGGAGAGATACGTTCGGATAGGTAAGCTGTTCAGTTACTTTATTTAATATCCACCTTTCTCCCAAGATGAGATCCAAGGTGACTCACAATATTTTTTTCAAAAATGAAGTTAAAACATTAAGTTACGAAAGGTACAATGGGGTTAAACATTACTATTATTAAAAACAGGATCCAGTAGTTTGAGCATTGGACTATGAGTTCATCTACTACACTGTAAAATGAATGGAGTTTGACAGCACTTTAACTACCATGATGGAGTGTTATGAAATCCCGAGACTTGTAGTTTAGGGATGGAAAATGGAATATTATTAGCATAGCACAATTTTAGTATTATATCCAAGAGAGCCAAAGATCTTAAGATCATGACAGGGGAGGTTGAGGGCCTAGTAGGGTGTATCATGATGCTGCTATTATAATGATGGACTGTGATGCTACTTGACCAAGAGACCTGAGAAACACCACTATGCAAGGCTGACGAGTGACAGAAATGCAGTCTAACATCTTATCACAACACAGTTAGAAATGAAACAGTTAATTGTGTATTGGGTTATTATGTTTTAAATTGTATGTATATGTTTATTGTTTCTAGTGATTTTATGTTATGTTTCATACGGTTTGTATAATGAGGCATTGAATTTTTGCCTAGATGAATGTTGTATGCCGTTCTGAGTCCCCTGAGGGGTGAGAAGAGCGGGATAGAAATGAAGTAAATATATTACTATGTTGTACTATCCCACTATACTGCAATACTATTAGTAACATTACAAGTAATACATAATATACAATTATTATATTGTATTAGTATTATATTGTATTACAATAAAGCTTTGTCCCTGCAAGATTAACCATAGCCAAAGACTGGAATGGGGGGGGGGGGGATGTTAACAAAAAAGGATTGGAGGGCAAGAATGCAGGAATATACACTAATGGCCAAATTAACCAATAGGAGGGACAAAAGTAATGAGGACTTTTTTGAAAAGCGGAGGCTGGCCATTGCATATCTGAGTGGAGAGCCAGTGACAAAAGAGAGGCCCCATTTTAAATAAATAAATAAATTAGGAACTTATGATTACGATATGAACAGAGAAACAGGCTTAAAAGCTTCACAAGTGCTCTAGTGATGGAAGTCACGGTGAAGGGTGTGGGAAGTTATCCTATCTGGTGTGGGATATAAGTTTTGGGTGTGTGGATTATTTGTAATAGGTAGAATCATAGAGTTGGGCCATCCAGTCAAATCTCCTGCCCAGAAGCAGGAAAACTGCATTCAAAGCACCCCGAAAGATGGTCATAAAGCCTTTAAAAGCCTCCAAAGAAAGAGCCTCCACCACACTTCGGGGAAGAGAGTTCCACTGCTGAACACTCTCACAGTCAGGAAGTTCTTACTAATGTTCAGATGGAATCTCCTTTCTTGTAGTTTGAAGCCATTTCTCCCTGTCCTAGACTCCAGGGAAGCAGAAAACAAGCTTGCTCCCTCCTCCCTGTGGCTTCCTCTCACGTATTTATACATGGCTATCATACCTCCTCTCAGCCTTCTCTTCTTCAGGCTAAATGTAAGCCGCACCGAGTCCCTTGGGGAGACGGTAGCGGGGTATAAATAAAAGTTTTTTTAAAATTATTATTATTATTATTAAATATGCCCAGCTTCTTAAGCCACTCCTCATAGGGCTTGTTCTCCAGACCCTTGATTATTTTAGTCACCCTCCTCTAGACACATTCCAGCTTGTCAATATCTCTCTTGAATTGTGGTGCCCAGAATTGGACACAATATTCCAGGTGTGGTCTAACCAAAGCAGAATAGAGCTTCCCTAGATCTAGGCACTATGCTGCAGGCCAAAATCCCATTGGCTTTTTTTGCGCCACATCACATTGTTGGCTCATGTTTAACTTGTTGTCCACGAGGACTCCAAGATCTTTTTCCCACGTACTGCTCTCGAGCCAGGCATTGTCCCCCATTCTGTCTTTTTGCATTTCGTTTTTCCTGCCAAAGTGGAGTATCTTGCATTTGTCACTGTTGAACTTCATTTTGTTAGTTTTGGCCCATCTCTCTAATCTGTCAAGATCGTTTTGAATCCTGCTCCTGTCCTCTGGAGTATTGGCTATCCCTCCCAATTTGGTGTCGTCTGCAAACTTGATGATCCTGCCTTCTAACCCTTCATATAAGTAATTAATAAAGATGTTGAACAGGACCGGGCCCAGGACGGAACCCTGCGGCACTCTGCTCGTCACTTCTTTCCAAGTTGAAGAGGAAGCATTGGTGAGGACCCTCTGGGTTCGTCCATTTAACAATCAACAACCAAAAATCAACAAAACATCATAATCAGACAACATCATGAAAACAACATCATGGCTCAACAGCAAATGATGATTTCAGGCTTTAGCATGGAGAGCATGACTTCCCTAGATCTAGACACTATGCTCCTACTGATGCAGGCCAAAATCCCATTGGCTTTTTTTGCCGCCATATGACATTGTTGGCTCATGTTTAACTTGTTGTCCACGAGGACCCCAAGATCTTTTTCACACGTACTGCTCTCGAGCCAGGCCTCATTGTCCCCCATTCTGTATTTTAGCATTTCATTTTTTTCTGCCAAAGTGTTTTGCCTTTGTCCCTGTTATAGAGTGCTGTTTGGGTTTTTTTCTGTCTAAGTGGAGTATTTTGCATTTCTCCCTGTTGTAGGGTGTTGTTTTGTTATGGCCAACTCCTATATTAATTCTTAAAAATATCTAATGAGAATGGCCTGAGGGAAAAAGCTTTTTCCCTGCCTTGGAGGGGATCCAAGATGGCGGCCGTAGCAGGCCTCACAGGATGCAGACGCCTCCCTCAGCGCTTCTCGGCGAGGCTTTGAGGGGAAAACGGCTCTCACCTTGAGGGACTGGGTTCCAGGCGTGGCCGGGTCGCTGTCACATACCCGCGGGGACAGAACGGCCGCCATCACCGCCGACGGCCGCGGCGAGAAAGGTCCACCATCGGCCTCTTCCTCCTCCTCCTTTCTCCCTCACACGACCCTACTTCCGCTTCCGGCTCTCAGAACGCCGTTGCATGACAGCGCCACCTGCGCCCTAGCAGTGGTATTGCAGCCGCATCCCAGAGCGCCTCCTTCTTCTACTGCACACCCATATGCGCATGCGCAGGGCATTGAATACACCTGTAGACTTAAGTTTTCACCCAGCAGGCCTTAGACCAGAGAGCCAGGTCACAGTCCCTCAAACTGTTGGAGGGCCAGATTATAATTGGGAAAAAACATGAAAAAAAATACAATAATTAAAATGACGAACAGTTTAAACAAATATAAAATTATTGACAAAGGCTTTCATGGCCGGAATCACTGGGTTGTTGTAGGTTTTTTCCGGGCTATAGGGCCATGTTCTAGAGGCATTCTCTCCTGACGTTTCGCCTGCATCTATGGCAAGCATCCTCAGAGGTAGTGAGGTCTGTTGGAATTAGGAAAATGGGTTTATATATCTGTGGAATGACTGGGGTGGGGCAAAGAGCTCTTCTCTGCTGGAGCTAGGTGTGAATGTTTCAACTGACCACCTTCGTTAGCATTTGAAGGCCTGGCTGAGCCTGGGGAAATCTTTTGTTGAGAGGTGTTAAGATGTGCCTGGTTGTTTCCTCTCTGCTGTTTTGCTGTTGTAATTTTAGAGTTTTTTAATACTGGTAGCCAGATTTTGTTCATTTTCAAGGTCTCCTCCTTTCTGTTGAAATTGTCCACATGCTTGTGAATGTTTCAACTGACCACCTTGATTAGCACGTGGACAATTTCAACAGAAAGGAGGAAACCACTGACATGAACAAAATCTGGTGACCAGTATTTTAAAAAACCTCTAAAATTACCTCTAAAAACAACAGAGAGGAAACAAACAAGGACATCTAATCACCTCTCAACAAAAGATTCCCCCAGGCTCAGCCAGGCCTTCAAATGCTAATGAAGGTGGTCAGTTGAAACATTCACACCTAGCTCCAGCACACAAGAGCTCTTTGCCCCACCCCAGTCATTCCACAGACCTCACTACCTCTGAGGATGCTTGCCATAGATGCAGGCGAAACGTCAGGAGAAAATGCCTCTAGAACATGGCCATATAGCCCGAAAAAAACCACAAGAACCTACAAACAATTACAACTATACACTATTGTTGAAGGCTTTCATGGCCAGAATCACTGGGTTGTTGTAGGTTTTTTGGGCTATATGGCCATGTTCTAGAGGCATTCTCTCCTGACGTTTCACCTGCATCTACGGCAAGCATCCTCAGAGGTAGTGAGGTCTGTTGGAACTAGGAAAAAAGGTTTATATATCTGTGGAATGACCAGGGTGGGACAAAGGACTCTTGTCTGCTGGAGCTAGAGTGAATGTTTCAACTGACCACCTTGATTAGCATGTGGACAATTTCAACAGAAAGGAGGAAACCATGAAAATGAACAAAATCTGGCTACCAGTATTAAAAAAAACTCCAAAATTAGAACAGCACAACAACAGAGAGGAAACAAACAAGGACATCTAATCACCTCTCAACAAAGGATTGCTCCAGGCACTGCCAGGCAATCAAATGCTAATCAAGGTGGTCAGTTGAAACATTCACACCTAGCTCCAGCAAGCAAGAGTCCTTTGTCTCACCCTGTCATTCCACAGATATATAAACCCCTTTCCTAGTTCCAACAGACCTCACTACCTCTGAGGATGCTTGCCATAGATGCAGGCGAAATGTCAGGAGAAATGCCTCTAGAACATGGCCATATAGCCCGAAAAAACCTACAACAACCCAAATATAAACTTATTAGCATATGAATGGGAAGTGTGGGCCTGCTTTTGGCTGATGAGATAGGATTGTTGTTGTGTGCTTTCAAGTCATTTCAGACTTAGGTTGACACTGAGCGAGGGCCGGGTAAATGACCTTGGAGGGACATATCTGGCCCCCAGGCCATAGTTTGAGGACCCCTGCCGTAGACAGAACACTAATATTTAGGAAATGCTATGCAAACACCAAGCACAAAGTAGCTGCCCGCAATAACATCCTTGTAAGCTACCCTGAGTTTGTCAGGCTGTCTGGCAAAGTTCCAGAAGCATTCTCTCCTGACATTTCGCCCACATCTATGGCAGGCATCCTCACAAGTTGAGGTGTTTTCTGGAAACTAGACATGTGAGTTTTATATATCTTTGGAATGTGCAGGGTGGGAGAAAGAACTCTTGACTGTTTGGGGAAAGTGTGAATGTTGCAATTGGCCATCTTGATTAGCATTTAATGGCCTTGCAGCTTCAAAGCCTGAGTGATTGCTGCCTGGGGAATCCTTTGTTGGGAGGTGTAACCTGGCCATGATTGTATCTTCTCTCGAATTCCCCTGATTTTTGAGTGTTGCTCTTTATTTAGTGTCCTGATTTTAGAGTTTTTAAAAATACTGGTAGCTAGATTTTGTTCGTTTTCATGGTTTCCTCCTTTCTGTTGAAATTGTCCACATGCTTGTGGATTTCAGTGGATTCTCTGTGTTGTCTGACATGGTGGTTGTGAGAGTGGTCCAGCATTTCTGTGCTCTCAAATAATATGCTGTGTCCAGGTTGGTTCATCAAGTGCTCTGCTATGGCTGACTTCTCTGGCTGAATCATGTTCCTTGATTCGTGTTTGGGCAACGCTGCGTTTGGTGGTCCCTCTGTAGACTTGTCCACAGCTGCATGGTACATTATTTCCCATGGTATTTATGCAATGCTTTTATTTATTTAATACACTTGTATACCGCTAATATCTCAGCCTAAATCGGCGACTCATTGCGGTTTACAGCAATTAAAAGCAATTAAAAGCAATGTACAATGAAATAAATAAATAAACATGAAATAAATAAATAAACCCAGCCAGCCTGAAAGAAATTTAGAGTAGGAAGTCGAATTCCATGCTGCAAGCAGGCATACACAACACTATCTAAGGGCTCTTCCAGATAGGCCCTATATCCCAGGATATAGGGCCTATCTGGCCAACCTTAAAAACTCTGGCATAGACACTGAGAACTGGGAAGCCCTGGCCCTTGAGTGCTCCAGCTGGAGGTCAGCTGTGACCAGCAGTGCTGCAGAATTTGAAGAGGCATGAATGGAGGGTGAAAGAGAGAAACGTGCCAAGAGGAAGGCACGTCAAGCCAACCCCGACCGAGACCGCCTTCCACCTGGAAACCAATGCCCTCACTGCTGGAGAAGAAGCAGATCAAGAATAGGGCTCCACAGTCACCTACGGACCCACCAGAATACTGATCCTGGAAGATTATCCTACTCTGCCAACGAGGGATCGCCTAAGTATATCCCAGGATCTGATCCCGGGTTTTCTGGCTGTTAGGAATTGTGGGAGTTGAAGTCCAAAATATCTGAAGGGCCAAAGTTTTCCTATGCCTGCGGTATGCCCAGACCTGATGTAATAACATGCATCCAAACAGGAATCTGTGTATTCCTATTTTTATTTTTTTTCTCAAAAATGAGTAATTGAAACCATTGTCCAGCGGGTCATGGAAGACTGTGAAAATTAAAATATTCATCCTTTTTGCTATTTTTTAACAAAACTTCTTAAAATGATGGAGCTATTTCCTAGAAGCACTGAGAAGTATTGCAGCCCTGCATTGGCTTAGATCGGCATCTAAAGGCCAAACAGCTGGAAACAGAAGCCTGTCTTCGAAAAGCTAGAATTTCACCATCTGTTGCTTTGCTATGAATAGTCTGGTCGCTTAATAGAAAAATATTTGCTTAGAAAAAGAGGGAATTATTTTTAATTTAAAAAAAGAAAAAAATGTCATTTTTCATCAAAAGTTATTTGGGAATGAGTTGCAATGCACATTTTGAAGAGTACCTGGTTTTAATGGGGATTTAGTGTGCTCAATATTCAGCAAACTTCAGCCCTCCGGGTGTTTTGGACTTCAACTCCCACAATTCCTGGAGTTGAATCGTGGGAGTTGAAGTCCAAAACACCAGGAGGGCCGAAGTTTGCCCATGCCTGTTCTACCCTGTTGTCATCTTCAATCAACCATGTTTGTAGGTTTCGAACTAGTTTCAATAAGCTGTGGAAAAGAATGTCAAAAAGTGGGTAAACTCTTTAGGAGGAATGTGGCTTTTTTGTGACAATGAAGCTCTAAATAGTGATTTTTTTTTTCAGCCCAAGCTTTCTTTTCTTTTTTATGAACAAGTCTTAAGCTGCCTTCTGTTGCTCAGCAACAAGTACCACTCTTTGCAGATATTACTGCATTATACAAGAATAACTATGTACAAGGGAGGAAAAAATCCTGGCAAAGTACCCACAGAACATGTATTTGAAAGGAAACCCACCCAAAGGATCAGCACAGTAATGACAAAATATCAAAATGTATGCCATCTGACATAAGAGTCTAAGTAAGAAAAAAAAAAACAGCACAAGGTATTTCAAATTTGTGGCCAAGTCCCAGCTCCAAGAAAGGCACTATCAGTTTCCGTCCATTAAAATCGTCACCTGCTTGTCAATAAGCGTCATTTAAAGGTTTGCAAGATGCCAATGTCTCTCATTGTTTTAAAAAGGCAAGTGGAGGATAGACTTCAGATTAAAATATATATATATATATATATATATATATGCTTCACAGAGGCTTTTTCGAGTCTTCTCTTCTTGACTTGGCAACGTAAGCGTCGTAGATGATGTTTAGGAAATTATCATCATTCTGCAGGAGGGAAAGGCATATCGTTTGTTAATGCAAAAAAAGAGGAATAATAATAATAGTTATTTATTTACTATATTTATATACCGCTCCTTTCAGGCAACTCAGGGCGGTTAACAAAGGCAATAATTTAATACCCACAACAGCATAAAACATTTAAAAACATTATCATGTAATATAATATCTTAGCAAAATTAATTAGAAACATAAACCATAAGTATCTCTTAATTAAAAATGTTGTCCAATAATAATAATAATAATAATAATAATAATAATAATAATAATTTATTTCATATATTTATATCCCGCCCTTCTCCCGACAAGGGGGGCTCAGCGCAGCCTCACACGAGCATCAGAGGATGCTAACAACATTATTTATTTATTTTGGGTACTTCTACCCCGCCTTTCTCAACCCCCTAAGGGGACTCAGGGCGGCTACCATAAATACCATAAAAACTACAACTCACAATAAAATCATTTTAAAACATTGTACATCATCAACAAAGTTTAACAATAAATTAATAGATTAACGTGCCAGCAAAATAATAATAATAATAATAATAATAATAATAATAATAAATAATGCCAGGTGACAGCCGAATTGATGAAAAACAACAGGAAAAACTTAGGCGTTATCAGGCCCTCGAACTGCAAAGGCTCTGGCATAAACCAGTACAGGTGGTCCCAGTGGTCCACCTGTACTTTCAAATCTTTTGAAAATATATCACATAGTCCTAAACGCTTGGAAAGTGTTTGACTTGTGATTTTGTGATACGAAATCCAGCATATATATCTCGTTTACTGTGTCATACTGTGTTTTTGTGTCAGTAAAATAATAATAATAATAATAATAATAATAATAATAATGACGACGACGACCCTGGCACAAGCTAGTCAAGGTGGTCCCAGTGGTGATTGGCACACTGGGTGCAGTGCCTAAAGACCTTGGCCTGCACTTAAACACAATCGGCTCTGACAAAATTACCATCTGTCTGCTGCAAAAAGCTACCCTACTGGGATCTGCACACATTATTCACTGACACATCTCATAGTCCTAGACACTTGGGAAGTGTCCAATGTGTGATCGAATGCAAAAGCCAGCATAGTGATCACAATTGCTGTGTACTAATCTCGTTATGTATCAAATAATAATAATGATGATAATAATAATAATAATAATAATAATAATTATTATTATTATTATTATGTATTTATATCCTGCCATCATCTCCGAAAAGGGACTCGGGGCAGCTTACAGAAGCATGTGATAGTGCAGTAAAATACACAAGATAAAATAAAACCAATAACAACGACAATTTACCTAAAACAACATTAATCAAAACAGTATATAAAACCCCTACTGAATCAAATAAGATGCTCAATAATGTAAAATCAAGTATTAATCCCATCCAGGATCCTTTGCCCATTCTCAGTTAGGAAAGGGAATTGCTGGGCTCTCACACACAGTTTTTTTATCAAAATAAAGAAGGTAAGAAAATCTGATGTTTACCCGAATTAGATGCAGTAGGGTTTCCTGTAGCTGCAGCTTTGTCAGTGGATTTAGGTTTCCAACCGGAGGTTCTGGGTTTTGCAGAGGCAGGAGAAGGTTTGCTGAACTGGGAGTGGCTTCTTGGTTTGCAACCGGCAGCCAGCCGCTTTCATTTGGTTTCGGTGGAGCCGGGTTTGACTGGCTGAAGACCATTGGAGACATCAGGAGTGAAGGAGCTACGGTCGCAGGGATCCGCTGCGGTGAAATGACCTGCTTGTCAGGAATATTAAAAATTAATTAGGTATTTTTAATTACAAAAATGTGAGTCAAGCACTAAAAGGGTTAAATGGATGCAATGACTCAGAAAAAGCTGTAGTTCTATATAAGCAGGTATCCCTTAGTCTATGAGAAGTCTCTGTGGGAGAAGGATCTCTGTGTGTTAGTACGCCTCAGTGTTAGTTTGCCTCAGTGTAAGGTAGGTCTCAGTTTGACAAGCTTTGGTGAGTGAAGCCTCAGGTTGAAGACCATCATGTGTGAAGCTCTAGTATGAAAGCTGTTGTGTGTAAAAAGCTACTGTGTTAAGCTTCTGTGTAACTTTGGTGTGAGAGGAGGCTCTGTGAGAGCGAAGCTGTTTATCTACATGAGAAAGAAGCCCAGCATGGATGCAAAGAAGGAAGTATAAAGAACTTTATTTGTGTTATGGAAACCTTGTTCTTGTAAACAGTACAACCATATTATTTTACTATAAAGAAAAGCCTCCTATAGAAGAGATAACATTGGCCTGTGTGTTTTTGTTCTTTTTATCACTTTAGGCTACTGATGATGGGTCCCGCTGCTGATAATAAGTTACTCTGCTGTACATTTATGAGGAGGGTCTTTCGTTAACAAGCGCACTCACCCAACGCTTCTTACGGGACGGGAGGGCCAGCAATATGGGGTCATTACACAAACCCAAGACAAGCACACACGGGTGGAATGATAACATGGACCTGAACATTACACAGTGCTCCAGCATAACTCTATGATGAATTTCTGGCAGAAGCTGACCATACAGTTGCAACGGAAAATGAGAGATGCTTAGAATATTTTAATCAAATCTGCAAAAGTGAAATACTGTATATACTCGAGTATAAGCCTAGTTTTTCAGGCCCTTTTTAAGGCTGAAAAAGCTGCCCTCGGCTTATACTCGAGTCAAAGTTATTTATTATTTTACTCTGCTATTACTATTATTTTTTACATTTATTATTTTACTCTATTATTGGTATTATTACATTTGCATTATTCTACTCTATTATTATTTTATTACATTTATTTTACTCTATTATTATTATTACATATATTATTTTACTTTATTATTGTTGTTATTATATTTATTATTTTACTCTATTATTATTTTATTGCATTTATCTTACTCTATTTATTATTATTATTATTATTATTATTATTATTATTATTATTACATTTATTATTTTACTTTATTATTGTTGTTATTACATTGGCATTATTTTACTCTATTACTATTTTATTACATTTATTTTACTGTATTTATTTTTATTATTATTACATTTAACCTACTGTTTCCTCAATTAATGTAATTTTATTGGTATCTATATTTTATATTACCAGTAGCAGCTGCATTTCCCACCCTCGACAATAAGTTTTCCCATTTTTTGGTGGTAAAATTAGGTGCCTCGGTTTATATTCGCGTCGGCTTATACTCGAGTATATACAGTATATAATACAGAGGACCAACTGTTCCATCTCTGTTTGTATAGTGGTGTAATGTGACAATCCTAAAAGGTCAACAAGGACCAAAAGCTGGATTTAAACAGCCATTCCTTTAAACAGGCAGGTAGTAAGAAATATTGTCACGTTCTGGATTGAAAGCCTAGCCAGAGAGCAGTCAGGCTCTTGTTCAGCTGTCAAGGAGTATCACGCATGGATTTTATACTATGAAAGAAATGAATGTGGTGGAGGCTCCTTCTTTGGAGGTTTTTAAGCAGAGGCTGGGTGGCCATCTGTTGGGGGGGCTTTGAATGCAATTTTTCTGCTTCTTGGCAGGGGGTTGGACTGGATGGCCCACAAGGTCTCTTCCAACTCAATGATTCTATGAATGTTCTGTGTCCACGCAAGCCACGTTTTTGACCAAGAAAAGCAGAATTCCAAGGTTCTACACAAAGTGAGCTATATAAATATTTTAATCATTGTAAGGGTAATTCACACAGTCTATGAGAAAAAGAGGAGGCTGGGAAACAATAAAGAAATTTTGTAAACAGGAGCTTTTTTGTCGGAAACTTTGTTAACTGAGGTATGCCTGCATTCAAACCAAAGGTGCTGAATCAGGCCACTTCACGTAGATAAATATTTCCAGTTCGACTTACTCTGGAACAATGCACATTGCTATGGGTTTACCTGAAAAAGAGGAAGCTGCTTTTCGGTGTTTGAAGCCTTTTCGATCCAGGAATCCAAAGGTTTCAGAGAGGGGCCACTCTGAGTAACCACAGGAAACTTAGCTGCCAAGGTTGGTCGACTTGAGACATGTAACTGTTGCTCCTGCTGCACTATTTGGAGTTTCTTTAGCAACTCTTGTGGGGAAATTACTCCAGAACTTCCTGGTGGGTTTCCTGAGAGAGGAGGAGGCTGCTTAGGGAGTTTGGACTGTTCCTTTCCAAGGGCTGGAGGAGACCCCAATGTCTGACTTGGGAGGGAACCATTGAAATACATCATAGGTGGCTGGGTTGCACTCTTGACCTGGGGGACTGAGGACGCAGGAGCAGTCTGGCTGAAGAGCGGTGCAGCCGGACATGGAGGTACTGCGTTGCTGGCCTCCATTTTAGCCACCTGCGCTGGCTGACCCTGCAGTTGCTGCAGCAAGCTGTGTGTGGTGGCTGCGTTGTGGACCAGATGGGACGCTGCACCAACGCCATGAGGAGCCACAGGCTGGAAGAGTCCGGTGAAAACCTTCCCGCCGTTCTCACAGAGTCGGCTCTCGGGGAGTTCTGAGACTGGGTGCAGCTCAGCCCCACCGCGCACCATGAGTTTCTGAATGGCTGGGCAAAGCTGCTTCTCAATGGAGGGCGAATGCCTGCCCGGCTCCTCGTAGGACAAGGAACGGACAACTCCTTGTCTGGGAGGAAGTTTCTGTGACAAGTCCGGGACATCCTGGCATGTGCTAGATTTTTCTGGTTTCCCAAAGAGTGTCATCAGGGACAAATGATGCGGTTCGGGATCCGCGTTCTGTTAGGGAAAAGAAAAGAAATTGTGAGGAAATCACAAAAAAGGCAGAGGTCCATTAAATAAAGGAAAGGATAAAAGGGTTAGTCCCAATTGTCCCTTCCTGACTTTTCTACAAACTGCTGATGGCATTGCAATCTTGCTGTTTGGAATGGATATACAAGTAAATAACTCTGATTGAATGGTTGATAAAAATTATTTGAGAATACTGTTGCAAAGGGGAAAGTGATGGCTGGGAAGATGTTTGGACCCATGACTCCAAAAATATTATTATTATAGGAAAATGAACACGTCAAGCCACTCTGGGACTTCCAAATTCAGACAGAGTGAGTTTTGGAGCACAATAATTCTGACCTCACGATCGTGTTAAAAAACAAAGTATGGATCGTCGATGTTGCAATCCAGGTGACAGCAGGATTGAAGAGAAACAACTGGAAAAGCTGACACGATATGAGGATTTAAAGATCGAACTGCAAAGACTCTGGCACAAGCCAGTCAAGGTGGTCCCAGTGGTGATCGGCACACTGGGTGCAGTGCCTAAAGACCTTGGCCTGCACTTAAACACAATCGGCGCTGACAAAATTACCATCTGCCAGCTGCAGAAGGCCACCTTACTGGGATCTGCACGTATTGTTTGCCGATACATCACACAGTCCTAGACACTTGGGAAGTGTCCGACGTGTGATCCAATACAACAGCCAGCAGAGTGTCTGCTGTGGACTCATCTTGTTGGGTTTCAAATAATAATAATAATAATAATAATAATAATAATAATAATAATAATGTTGGAGTCATGGGTCATAGGAGAAACATCTTCCCAGCCATATTATTACTATTATTATTATTATTATTATTATTATTATTATTATTATTGTATTGTCAAAGGCTTTCATGGCCGGAATCACTGGGTTGTTGTAGGTTTTTTCGGGCTATATGGCCATGCTCTAGAGGCATTATCTCCTGACAAACCTACAACAACCCATTATTATTATTATTATTATTTGTATTTATATCCTGCTTTATTCCCCCCGAAGGGGACTCAAAGATGTTATAAGATCCTGTAATACTGAGACGCTTGATCCATCAAAGTACTGGATCCAGGCCGCTGTGAGATCAGAAACAGACATGATGACAGATACAGGTTTGCCACCGAAGTATTATTTCATAACTGCTTAGAAAGTTTCCTATGCAGGTTTCCAATGCATATCTAGAGGCGCATGAGTCAAAAGGGCATATATACTTCCACAAACCTGTGTCTGCTGCGATGCACATTGGTGAGGAGTTTCACTGGGCTTCACTGGAATTGGTTTGATCAAGTTAGGATTGTTGTATATAGCAGAAGAGCTGGTGATTTGTTTGGGCTCTGAACATGTCTTGCACTGGAACACATACACAAAACATTGTTGTTGTTGTTTTTAAAAGCCCTTCTTCCCAAGAGCTCCATCCTCATGAAAGCAAGTATACTTAAAAGTGAGAACTAAAAACATACTGAATAAGGATAATTGAAAGAAAGCTAATGATAATTTCAAGATAAAATAAAAGACAGGTGCGATTTATCGTGTCAGAAGCAAATTGAGGGTACAGTTGTAATGTATTTCAAAACACAAAGTTTAAAAAGTTGGCATTATACTAAATGTCCTTTAACCAGTAGCTGGCTGCGTCGAGTGCCTCTGGTGTCGCTGTGAGAAGGTCCTTCATTGTGTATGTGGCAGGGCTCAGGCTGCATTGTCGTCGGTGGTCTGTGGTTTGCTCTTCTCCACACTCGCAGGTGTGGACTCCACTTTGTAGCCCCATTTCTTAAGGTTGGCTCTACATCTCGTGGTGCCAGAGCGCAGTCTGTTCAGCGCCTTCCAAGTTGCCCACTCTTCTGTGTGCTCAAGAGAAGGTTTCTCATCCAGTCTCAGTCACTGATTAAAGTTCCGGGTTTTAGCCTGCCACTTTTGGATTCTCGCTTGCTGAGGTGTTCCTGCAAGTATCTCTCTCAATCTTAGGAAGCTGTTACTTGATTTAAGGCATTGGCGTGCTGGCTGATAACTGAACAGGGGATGGGCCTGAGATGTCACTGCCTTTGTCCTTTCATTATTGGCTGCTACTTCCTGACAGATGTCAAGTGGTGCAATACTGGCTGAACACTATAATTTCTCCAGTGGTGTGGGGCGTAGACATCCTGTGATAATCCATATCCACTGTTTCAACATGGGAAGATGTATTCCATACTGGACATGCATATTCAGCAGCAGAGTAGCAAAGTGCAAGGGCAGGTGTCTTCAATGTATCTGGTTGTGATCCACAGGCTGTGCCTGTCAGCTTTCATATGATGTTATTTCTAGCACCCACTTTTTGCTTGATATTCAAGCAGTGATTCATGTAAGTCTGAGTACGGTCCAGAGTGGCTCCCAGGTATTTGGGTGTGCTGCAATGCTTCAGTGGGATTCCTTCCCAGGTGATCCTCAGAGCTTGTCTGTTCTTAAGGTGAAAAGCACATGTCTGTGTTTTAGCTGGATTAAGAATCAACTAGTTTTTCCTGTAACAGGAAGTAAGAGGACCTAAAGCTTCGGAGAGCTTCTGTTCAACCATTTCAAAGCTCCCTGCTTGGGTGGTGATGGCTCGATCGTCAGCATAGATGAAACTCTCTGTCCCTTCTGGCAGTGGCTGATCATTTGTGTAAATTTATTTATTTAATTAATAATATAAATATTAAACATTGATGGAGCAAGCATGCTCCCCTGAGGCATGCTGTTTTTCTGTTTTCACCATCCGCTTCTCTGGCCCTGAAACTCAACAAAAAAGCTCCTGTTTTGTAGCAAATTTCCTATGAAGCAGGTGAGGCCTTTGTGATATTATAATTTTTTCTCAGACGAAGGTGATTATTTACAGGATTATAAGCTACTGACAGGTCTGTGAAGATAGGTGCGATGTAAACACTGTATATGCTCACATATAAGACAACCTCATATATAAGTCAAGGGAAGGTTTGAGGGGAAAATTATGAATTAATCTGTTTTAAACTACTTTCAATCTTTCAATCTATCTTTCTATCTGTTCAACTGTTAAATATGTTTTTAGCCTTCTAAATCATTTTAGTATTTACAGCATTTAAATCCATCAGACTGGTTTCTGGTTGTGGGCAATTTCCTGACTGTGAGGCCAAGGATAAAGGTTCAGTATTAATTTTCTGTATTAATGATAAATCTACAAGAGAATTACACAGCAGCATGAGGGAATGAGAAAACAGTCAAATGTTTAATGTCACTGTACACAAATAAGTCTCACCTTGGTATATTCGTCTTTGGCTTTAGTAAGCATCCGCAGGATATCCACTTCTTTGCTGTCACCTGAATTCAGGCTTACGGGGGAAATTCCCATGATGGTTCCCTGCTGTGCTTTCAGCTGCTCTTGCTGAGTTAAACTGAAAATGAAGGATGAAGAAATAAAGAAAATTAGAGTTTGTTCCCAATTGCCTCCAATTGGGGAGATTCTGATGATGGTCTCAGAATAAACAAACAAGTAATGTTTGCCTGAGGTTGATATAACCTGATAATTTCACTTATTTTGTGCTCAGTGGACAATAAAAGACCAAGATGGAGAGCAATTACTCACAAGGAAGTCCTTAACTGCTAGAGAAAGACTAATTTTCTATCCCAGCTATATCATAATTGCTGCGAGCTGCTGTGAATTCCAACATATTGTATCTTAGCTGAAGTCAGGTTCAATTTTAGTAGATGAAATGTGATTAGCATAATTAAACATGGTTTACAATCATAAAACTTGGCAACCAATCATTTATTGAAATAAATAAGACAGACACTTTGTTTACAAAGTAGTATCTACGCCGTGCCAGTTAACATGGTTAACATAGCTAGTAAATGATAATAAGTAGCTATCACCATAGTCACATCAGTCATATCAGGCTCATTGAGAGAGGTTTTGAGTCTTTCAACCATTCAACCATGTGGCCAGTCACGAGGGACTAAGAAACTGCCCATGTTTCTAAATAATCTAGTATTCAGCATTATGGTTTATTATAACAGACAATGATACTTAAGATACTTGCACATGAGCTCTGTGTTTATGTTGTAATAAACATGGCTTATAGAATAAGATGTTCTATCTATATATATGTTGTAGTTCAAATAGATGAAGATGTGAGGATTGGGATTTCAGTGTCTGGAGGGCCTGGGAGAGCAGTGGATGGTTCTTTCACTGAAGGAAATGAGGGATGTCTGTGAGATGGGGATTGAAAGTGAAACTGTTTCTGAGTTAAGCAGACAGTGAGATACAGTGAATCGTGGAGATGACTTTTCACCTACGAGTAGCTTAGCAACTCCTGATAAAGGCCTGGAAGGCTGAGATAGCTCACCTGAGAGAGCAGGTGAGTTTGACAGGGTATCAGGTTTGATATTAGGGAGGAAAACATCCAGCTCAGGAAATTCAACAGGCATGAGAAGGAAGCATGAAGTCCCACAAGCCAGAAAGTCAACGTCAAAGAAATTATTTCATGTTTTGCAGCCCTTAAATTAGAGAGCATCTCTTTGAGAATTCAGATCAGGCAACACTGCTAGAGAGGGAGGATCTCAAGTACTGTTTCAAGTTTATATTTAGTCAAAGTTATTGGGTTTTCTGGAATCATGTCATGTTTTGATTCTTGTTTCCCTGGATTTATGTTCATGTTATGACTTGTTTTCCTGTACCATTATTGCCTTTGAAGTGTTTTACTCCTCACCAGCTTGGCTGTAATTTTTACTTATGGGCTACTTTTTCTGATTACCTGTTAGATTTTGTCTTATCCCTTTGGGTGATTTTTCCTTTTTATATGAACTTCCTTCACTAAACTGTTTTATTACTGCTTTTGGAGTCCTGATTGGTGCTAAGGGCAAGGTAAACTCTGGCTGAGTTGCAACTATATATCAGCAATGGGAGGCTCTCCAGATATCTATCTATCTATTCTCCTAAAGTCACGAAATCCTGTCTAATATTGGAAGCCAAGAAAAATGCATTCAGGTAAAATCCCAAAAGGTGGGGGTTTTTTTGGTCCTCCAACACTTACTTTTTCATGAGCTCGGCAATTCTTTGGCATTCTTCCTTATCGTAAAACCAAATTCCATAAATGGACACTGTAAAATGCACAACAAACATACCAAATGATGAACAACATAGTATCATGACTATCACCACCCATCTTTGACCAGTGAAGCTAAATACAATTTGCAGTAGTTTTTCTAAAAAATTTAAAATGTGATACACCTGAAACATAGAATGTCACCCCTTCCTTTATATTTCAACAGCTGTTGTTACACAAAACTACAACTCCTAAGACTGCATGGCATTGAGTCATGACAGCTAAAGTGGTATCAAACTGCATTAAATATAGTGCAGATGCAACAAAAGAAAAGCACATTTGGATGGAAGAATTTTGAATAAATTTTCTCCAATCTTTTGCTAAATCCACTCATAACCCAAAGTCCCCCAATAAACACATAGCTGGCTGGTGAATAAGGATATTGGTAGGCTTGACTGTTGACAAGCTCAACAGGCAGCAAGGGCAAAGCAATCATCCCTTGGAGCAACACTGAGCCTCCTTGAAAGATATCCAGTAAAGTTACTTGTCTAATCAAATAAAAGTTGATAATGAAAGAACTGGAGCCACTTGCATTCAACCAGTTTCATTATTGAATTCTATTTCTTGGGTCATATTAGAGAAACCTAGGGACTGGTATTAAGAAGAAGAGGAAGAAAAAGAAGAGAAGAAGGAGGAAGTAGAAGGGAAAAGAAGGAGTGAGGAAGAAGAAAGAAGATTAAATGAGGTACTTATATTTGGAATACTTCAAAAAGGACGCTTCTTTGTATTCTGGTGTATACCAGAATGCTATTGTGTATCTTTGAATGGCATCCAAAACTGGAGGAAACTTTTCTCCATTTTTATTCTTAGCACAGGACACAGATGAGATTGTTCTAGTAACTGAGATTTTCAGTGTTACTCACATCTGGCATTTCTATAAAGAAGGAAAGGGTCTTGTAGTTGGAAGTCCAGGTCTTTAGTTATGGGTTCTGTCCGATTTTCCATGCTCAGTCTGTTCATAATGGTGAATCCGTATTTCGGTGAAGCTGTTCTGAAAGTTAACATAGTCAAAACCATTATGTTGTTTAACATATTTTACTTATTTGCATTATTATGCTGTTTTAAATAACTTGTTTTAATACTATTTGCAAGCTGCCTCGAGATAGGGTCAGGCATAAATGTTTAACAATAATGATAATAATGAAAGTATTTAAAATTCTCACCTTTTGTAAACAAACAATGTTCCTTCCACATCAGTTTTTTCCTACAATCAGATAAAAAAATACATAAATTAACAGTATATACACAAGCCATTTCATGGAAGTAGCAGACATCCCAGATAGATTTTGGTACAAATGCTTGAGCCCATTAAACATATCCTTCATGTTCAAAGTGGTCAATATATTCTGGTATATATACATTTTTTCACACTGGTGAATACCATTTAAGGAAATACTTGTGTAACCCATGCATTACCTTTATGTCCACTGTACAGCTGTGAAAAGTTACTATTATGGGTCTTCCTCCCACAACCAGCATGGTATGAACTGTAACTTTTCCAAGTTTTGGTACTTTAATGTAATAATATATAAGAGGTGAAACACTGCTTTATTAAGAAGGAAGGTTGGCTGTTGGTTAATTTGTGATCTTACAACCACACATATTTTGTCAGAGAAAGTATTACATTTTCTAGCAACAACAGAATGCACTGGTGTCATACCAACCCCAGAGATCCCTCCGTTCTGAGGACCAAGATCTATTAGAAATTCCCAGTGTCAAGACCTTGCGTCTAACAGCAACCAGACGCAGAGCCTTCACAGCAGTGGCACCAGACATACCTGTTTCAACAGGCTTTTAATGTTTGATATCGCTGTTTTTAAATTGTTTTAAATTGCTTTTAAATTTGTTAGATTTTAGCCATTCTTGTAAGCCGCTCCGAGCCCCAGGGGAGTGGCGGCATATAAGTTCAAATAATAAATAAATAAATAAACAGAGCACACCATTCTGAATACTTTACCGTAGTGTTTTGGACTTCAACTCCCACAATACCTAACAGTCGGTAGGCTGTTAGGAATTGTGCGAGTTGAAATCCAAAACACCTGGAGGGCCAAAGTTTGCCCATGCCTGGTCTATTGTGGCAAAGCAAACATATTAATTAAGAAACTGGTGATTTTGGTAATCTTGATATCAACATGGCTTTTAACAAGGTCCCTTATGATATTCTCACAAGCTAGTAAAACGTTGGCTAGACAATGCTACTGTTAGGTGGACTGAGAATGTTTTGAGTGATTTCAGCCATGAAAGCCCTCAACAACACAATTTTGGTAATGATTGTTCGTTGCTGTTGTGTGCCTTCAAGTCATTTCCCACTTATGGTGAACCTAAGGCAAACCTATCATGGTTTTTTTCTGAGGCTAAAAATTTGTGGGACTTGCCCAATGTCTTCCAGTGGGTTTTTAAGATGAGCGGGTATTTGAACCCTGCTCTTCAGAGTCCAAGGTTCAAACCACCATCTATATTTTAAGCAGCCGGCTACTGAAACTGATGAATGTAGGAGGATGTCCTACTTAGGAAGTGCTTTGATCCAGACTGATTGACCCAGATTTGGATGGAGGACACAGAGCAGCTGGGGGTCCTGCTTTTCAGAAATACACAAGCAGGGCTTCTGTCAGAGCAAATTTTAAACATGCTGCTAATAAACAAGACACAAATCCACCCACCAAACAACATCCAGACATCAAATGGATCACATAATTGGAAGAGACATCTAAGGGTTATTTATTCCAATTCCCTTTCAGAGCACAAATCCAAGCTACCTTCCCTTAGAGGTGGCTATCATACCTGGGGGTTTTCAGTGTTGGACAGCTCCCACCATCCAGAAGTTCCTCCTAAGGTTTAAGTGGAATCCCTTTACCTTTCATTTGAACCCATGGCTCTGTGTCTTAGTTTTTGCATGAACAGAGAACAAGCTTACACCCTTCTCAACATGACATCATTTCAAATATTTAAACATGGCTATTATGCCACCTCTTAGACTCCTCTATTCTACTAAGACTCCTGGGTCCCTTTCACACGTATTGTTTTCAAGCCGTGTCTATGTGTGTGGATTTTATTTCTTCTGCTTAAGTGTAATACCATATATTGCTCCTTGTTGAAATTCATTTTGATAATCTTGGCCCAGGTATCTCATCTGCTTGGGTCATTTTGGATCCTGATGTTGTCCTCTGAATATTAGCCATTCCTCCCAATTTGGTGGAATAGAGAACAATATCAATATGCTCTCTATTCCACTGTCCAAAACATTAATAAAGATAATTAATAGCACTAGGCCCAGGACAGAATCCTATTTACAGCACTGTATTAGTCACTTCTTTCCAGGATGGAGAGAAGCACCCTTTGGATTCAGCCACTCAAAACATTCCCAATCCTTCTAACAGTAGCATTGTCTAGCTCATATTTTACTAGCTTGTAAGAATATCACGAGGGAGCTTGTTAAAAGCCATGCTGAAATCAAGATATGGCACATCCACAGCATCCCCTGCATCTACCATTTACTTGCAACTCCATCGAAAAAGGTGTAAGCCTAGCATGACTTGTTTTTGATAAATTCTTGCTAAGTTTTAGTGATCACAGCATTCCTTTCTAAGTCATTGCAGACTGTCTCCTTAACAATCTGCTCCAGATTTTTTCCTGGTATTGATGTCAGGCTGACTGGACAGTAATTCTTTGGGTCCTCTTTTTTCCCTTTTCTTGAAGATAGGGACAATATTTGCCCTCCTCCAGTCTGCCAGGACTTCTGTCCTCCAAGAATTGTCAAAAATTATTGCCAGTGGTTCTGAAATCACTTCTGCAAGTTCCTTCAATACTCTTAGATGTAGTTCATGTGGCCCTGGAGACTTGAATTCATTCAGTCGTTCCCAACCTTTAGGCCTCCAGGTATTTTGGACTTCAGCTTCCACATTTTCTAACACAGGGGTCCTCAAACTAAGGCCCAGGGGCCGGATACGGCCCTCCAAGGTCATTTACCCGGCCCTTGCTCAGGGTCAACCTAAGTCTGAAATGACTTGAAGGCACACAGCAACAATAACAATCCTATCTCATCAGCCAAAAGCAGGCTCCCACTTCCCATTGAAATACTAATTAGTTTATATTTGTTAAAATTGTTCTTGCATTGTTTTTAAATGTTTTTTTGCACTACAAATAAGATATGTGCAGTGTGCATAGGAATTCATTCATGTTTTTTTCAAATTATAATCCGGCCCTCCAACAGTTTGAGGGACTGTGATCTGGCCCTCTGTTTAAAATGTTTGAGGACCCCTGCTCTAACAACTGGTAAGCTGGCTAGAATTTCAGGGAGTTGATGTCCAAAACACCTGAAGGCCCAAAGGTTGGGAACCACTAAAACCAGATCTTCCTGGTGATCCAGTTTAGAATTGCACTGCAATTCTTTTTAGCTGCCACACTACACTGTTGACTCATACTCTGCTTGTGGTCTAAGTCATGCCTCGCTACTATGGAACCCTGGGAGTTGAAGTTTGGTGAGGTACCAGCACTTTTTGGACACAAAAGATTAAAGACCCTGTAAAACTACAACCCCCAATCTAAAGATGAAAGTGGGGTATAAAAAACAGCATATCCCAAGGTTCCTTAGCACTGAGCTAAGAACGAGAAAGCGGGCCTTCTCAGTGGCTGCCCCTCAACTCTGGAACTCCCTGCCCAAGGAAGCCAGAATGGCCTCTTCCCTGTCCTTCAGACAGCAGGTTACAACCTTTTTATTCAGGCAGGCTTTGAAATAAAGTTTTTAAGATCAACTTATATGCTAATCAAGGTGGTCAGTTGAAACATTCACACCTAGCTCCAGCAGACAAGAGTCCTTTGTCCCACCCTGGTCATTCTACAGATATATAAACCCTTTTTCCTAGTTCCAACAGACCTCACTACCTCTGAGGATGCTTGCCACAGATGCAGGCGAAACGTCAGGAGAGAATGCCTCTAGACCATGGCCATATAGCCCGAAAAAACCTACAACAACCCAGATCTCTAATAGGTCACGTTTTTCTTAAAGGAGCAGGCTTTTTTCCTCGCTGCCCTTGAAACTAGGACTCATTGGAGCCATAGGTTCAAATGACAGGAGAAAATATTGGAGTTGAACATTAGGAAGGACTTCCTGATTGTAAGAGCTGTTCAACAGGGGAACTCTCTGCTTCGGAGTGTGGTGGAGGCTCCTTCTTTGGAAGCTTTTAAACAGAGGTTGGATGGTAGAGCAGTACGTGTGAAAAAGATCTTAGAGCCATCATGGACAACAAGTTAAACATGAACCAACAATGTGATGTGGCGGCAAAAAAAGCCAATGGGATTTTGGCCTGCATCAATAGGAGCGTAGTGTCTAGATCTAGGGAAGTAATGCTACCCCTCTATTCTGCTTTGGTTAGACCACACCTGGAATATTGTGTCCAATTCTGGGCACCACAATTCAAGAGAGATATTGACAAGCTGGAATGTGTCCAGAGGAGGGCGAATAAAATGATCAAGGGTCTGGAGAACAAGCCCTATGAGGAGCGGCTTAAGGAGCTGGGCATGTTTAGCCTGAAGAAGAGAAGGCTGAGAGGAGATATGATAGCCATGTATAAATATGTGAGAGGAAGCCACAGGGAGGATGGAGCAAGCTTGTTTTCTGCTTCCCTGGAGACCGGAACAATGGCTTCAAACTACAAGAGAAGAGATTCCATCTGAACACGCGGAAGAACTTCCTGACTGTGAGAGCCGTTCAGCAGTGGAACTCTCTGCCCCGGAGTGTGGTATAAGCTCCTTTCTTGGAAGCTTTTAAACAGAGGTTGGATGGCCATCTGTCAAGAGTGATTTGAATGCAAAATTCCGGCTTCTTGGCAGGGGGTTGGACTGGATGGCCCATGAGGTCTCTTCCAACTCTTTGATTCTAAGAGCTGTTCAAGAGGGGAACTCTCTGCTTCGGAGTGTGGTACAAGCTCCTTCTTTGGAAGCTTTTAAACAGAGGCTGGGTGGCCATCTGTCAGGGCTGCTTAGATGGGGCTTCTCCTGCATGGCTGAATGGGGTTGGTGTAGATCAGGCATGGGCAAACTTGGGCCCTCCAGGTGTTTTGGACTACAACTCCCACAATTCCTAACAGCCTACCGGCTGTTAGGAATTGTGGGAGTTGTAGTCCAAAACACTTGGAGGGCCCATGCTTGGTCTAGAATGGCTGACGTGGTCTGTATGGTTGTATGACTCTACTTAAAGGGGCCGCGGCCCCTTTTGGGCTTCTCCTCCCTCAATGGCGGCCCTCTCTCTCTCTCTCTTCCTGGGGTTCACTCACCCACTCGTTGGCGCGGTGGCCGAAGGTGTAGAGCGCCACCTGGCTGGCCACGTCCACGATGCTGCTGATGTAAGGGTCGTGCCGCTGCAGAGCCGCCAGGCTGATGTCCAGCCCCTTCCCCAGCGGGGCGGCTCCGGACACCACCGCCGCAGACACCGACGACGAGGCGCCCGCCGCCGCCATCTTGCTTCCCTGAGCAACACAACACCCCAGGTGCCAGGCATGCCGGCCGAACGCCGAGACATTGATCGATTGGCCTCTGTTGACGCTACTAAAGAAGCCAAAGCAAGGGGACCAGCCACAACTAATCGAACGCCGAAGCGGAAAAGCTGGAGATGGTTGCCCCTGGCAACGCAGCTCAGCTCACTCCAGGCTTCACTGCAACTAGCACAGGCCTAAAATCAATAATAATAATAATAATAATAATAATAATAATAATAATAATAATATCACCAAGACATATAAGTAGGGTTTAAATAAATAGGAAAATCTCAATCAAGAAACAACAACACAGGCCCAAAATGAATAAATAATAATAATAATAATAATAATAATAATAATAATAATAAGACCACCAAGACATGTATGTAGGGTTTAAATAAATAGGACAAGAATAATAATGTCATTTTTTTCTCCATCAACAAATAAAAACAGGGTATAAATAAATAAATGGGTGTAAAATAAATAAATAAATAATAATAATAATAATAAGACTACCAAGACATGTAAGTAGGGTTTAAATAAATAGGACAAAAATAATAATGTCATTTTCTTCTCGATCAAGAAGTAAAAGCAAGGGTATAAATAAATAAATAGGACAATAATTACAAAAAAATCTCAATCAAGAAACAACAACACAGGCCTAAAATTAATAACAACAACAATAATAATTCCACTGAATCATAGAATCATAAGAGTTGGAAGTGACCTTATGGGCCATTCAGTCCAACCCACTGCCTAGAAGCAGGAATATTGCATTAAAAGCACCCCTGACAGATGGCCATCCAGCCTCTGTTTAAAAGCTTCCAAAGAAGGAGCCTCTACCACACTCCGAGGCAGAGAGTTCCACTGCTGAACGGCTCTCACAGTCAGGAAGTTCTTCCTCATGTTCAGATGGAATCTCCTTTCTGTAGTTTGAAGCCATTGTTCCATTGCGTCCTAGTCTCTAGGGAAGCAGAAAACAAGCTTGCTCCCTCCTCCCTGTGGCTTCCTCTCACATATTTATACATGGCTATCATATCCCCTCTCAGCCTTCTCTTCTTCAGGCTAAACATGCCCAGCTCCTTAAGCCGCTCCTCATAGGGCTTGTTCTCCAGACCCTTGATCATATTATATACATTTAATAGATATATAAATCTATGGGGTCCCGCAAGGCTCTATTCTGTCTCCCATGCTTTTTAACATCTACATGAAACCGCTGGGAGAGGTCATCCGAAGTTTTGGAATTAGGTGCCATCTCTACGCAGATGACAAACAACTCTACTACTCATTTCCACCCAATTCCAAGGAGGCCTCTCGGGTGCTGGACGAGTGCCTGGCCGCTGTGTCTATCTGGATGAGGAGGAACAAGCTGAAGATCAATCCCGAAAAGACAGAGGTCCTTCTGGTCGATCGCAAACCTGACCGGGGTATAGGGTGGCAACCTGTGCTGGACGGGGTTACACTCCCCCTGAAGTCACAGGTCCGCAGTTTGGGAGTCCTCTTGGATTCATCGCTTACGCTTGAGGCTCAGGTGTCGGCGGTGTCTGGGAGGGCTTTTGCACAATTGAGACTCGTGCGCCAACTGCAACCGTACCTCGCGAAGGCTAATCTGGCCGGGGTGGTCCATGCCTTGGTCACCTCTAGATTGGACTACTGTAATGCGCTCTATGTGGGGCTGCCCTTGAAAACGGCTCGGAATTCCAACTGGTCCAACGGGCAGCAGCCAGGATGTTAACTGGTGCTCCTTACAGAGAGAGGTCAACCCTCCTGTTTAAGGAGCTCCACTGGCTGCCGTTTATTTTCCGAGCCCAATTTAAGGTGCAGGTGCTTACCTACAAAGCCCTGAACGGTTTGGGACCAGCCTACCTGCGTGACCGCATCTCCGTCTACGAACCCATGCGATCACTACGTTCATCTGGAGAGGCCCTGCTCATGATCCCACCTGCGTCGCAAGCGCCGCTTGGTGGGGACACGAGACAGGGCCTTTTCCATGGTGGCCCCCCGTCTCTGGAACACTCTCCCCAAAGATCTTAGACAGGCCCCTACATTGGCAGTCTTCAGAAAGAATTTGAAGACCTGGCTGTTCCGATGTGCCTTCCCCGAATAGGAAACCTCCAATACCAAGTCCCATAAGCACTTCATTAAATTAAGATTGCCGCACTCTGCACACTGCACTTGCCCTAGTAGCCTTCATATCACCTGTCACATCAGCACTTTTTAACCCTGTACCCCTTACTCTGGCCCGGCCCAGTTTTATCGTGTTTTGATGTATTGTTTATTGCTTGTTGTTTTGTTGTTTTAATACTGCTTTAATTGTTTTAATTTAGGTGTACTGTTATGTTGTGTATTGAGGCCTTGGCCTTTGTAAGCCGCATTGAGTCCTTCGGGAGATGCTAGCGGGGTACAAATAAAGTTTAATAATAATAATAATGATAATAAATACATTTAATAGATATTTTATATATACACACACACACATATATATACATATACACACACACACATTTAATTTATTTATTTAATAGATATATACATCCCTCTATAGATCTATTATTTATTTATTTATTTATTTACTGTGCTTATAGACCGCCATTCTCAGCCCTGGGGCGACTCACGGCGGTGTACAACATGTAAAATAAGGTGCAATTACAACATATACTAACATCAATTAGCAATATCAAAAACATTATCAAACAACAACATCAAAATCAATAATACAATTACAACAAGTCATTCGCGACGTCTCATCGTTGAACCACAATCCCAATATCGTTTTCCGTGTTCCGTTCCTATCGTCATTGCAAATTTTTGCAGCACTTATTCAAACGCCTTCTCGAACAACCACGTCTTGAGTCTCTTGCGGAATGTCATAAGGGAGGGTGCCAGTCTGATGTCCACAGGAAGGGTGTTCCACAGCCGAGGGGCCACCACCGAGAAGGCCCTGTCTCTCGTCCCCGCCAGGCGTGCCTGTGAGGCAGGCGGGATCAAGAGCAGGGCCTCCCCGGACGATCTCAAAGTCCTCGTGGGCTCATAGGCCGAGATGCGGTCAGACAGGTATTTTGGGCCGGAACCGTTTAGGGCTTTGTAGGCCAACACCAGCACCTTGAATTGGGCCCGGTAGCAGATCGGCAGCCAGTGGAGCTGGTACAACAAGGGCGTTGTATGCTCCCTGCGTCCCGCTCCTGTTAGTAACATGGCTGCCGCGCGCTGGACTAGCTGGAGCTTCCGGGCCGTCTTCAAGGGCAGCCCCATGTAGAGAGCGTTGCAGTAGTCAAGGCGGGATGTGACCAGAGCGTGTACTACCGCAGCTGGCGCACGAGCCTGAGCTGTGCAAATGCTCCCCTGGTCACCGCTGAGACCTGGGGCTCCAGGCTCAACGATGAATCCAGGATCACACCCAAGCTGCGAACCTGCGCCTTCAAGGGGAGTGCGACCCCATCCAGCACAGGCTGTAACCCTATGCCCTGTTCGGCCTTGCGACTGACCAGGAGTACCTCTGTCTTGTCTGGATTCAATTTCAATTTGTTCGCCCTCATCCAGACGTTACAGCGGCCAGGCACCGGTTCATGTCTATTTAATATACTAGATCTATTATATATCATATATTCCTAGGGTATTAATATATATATATATATATATATATATATATATATATATATATATATTCCCAACACACATATATTTATTTATTTATTTATTTATTTATTTACTGCATTTATTGACCGCCGCTCTCAGCCCTAGGGCGACTCGCGGCGGTGCACAACATATAAAAACAGTTTACAAAAGGGCAAAACAGGAAATCAATACAACAATAATACACTATAATCTAGTTACACTAAATAATCCGCTCCGTCACATCATAGAATCATAACCAATATCGTAATCCGTATTCCGTTCCAGTTGTCAATTACCAGTTGCCGTAGCGCTCAATTGAATGCCTTCTCAAATAGCCAGGTCTTCAGGCTCTTTCGGAAGGACAGAAGGGAAGGCGCCTGTCTGATGTCAGCAGGGAGGGTGTTCCACAGCCGGGGGGCCACCACCGAGAAGGCCCTCTCTCTCGTCCCCGCCAGACGCGCCTGTGAGGCAGGCGGAATCGAGAGAAGGGCCTCCCCAGACGATCTCAAGGTCCTCGTGGGCTCATAGGCCAAGATGCGGTCCGAGAGGTATTTTGGGCCGGAACCGTTTAGGGCTTTGTAGGATAACACCAGCACCTTAAATTGGGCCCGGTAGCAAATCGGCAGCCAGTGGAGCTGGGACAACAAGGGCGTTGTGTGCTCCCTGTATCCCGCTCCAGTTAGTAACATGGCTGCCGCGCGCTGGACTAGCTGAAGTTTCCGGGCCGTCTTTAAGGGCAGCCCCACGTAGAGAGCGTTGCAGTAGTCAAGGCGGGATGTGACCAGAGCGTGTACCACCATGGCCAAGTCAGACTTTATCTAGGAAAATATTATATATGTTAGAAATATATGATATCTCTTGGGATACATATGAATGTTCTATTTCTATCCTATAGAAATATATATCTCTTGAGATATATATTAATGCTCTAAGAATATAAGATATTATATATATATATATATATATATATATATATATATATATATATATATATATAAACACACACACACACACACATACACACACACACACACTCTAGGGAAATATGATGTATATGCTATAGAAATATATGATACTAAATAGATAATATATAGAGAGACAAATATAGATATCTCTATTTAATATCTCTTAGGATATATATATTGATGGTCTAGAAATATATGATATATAATAGATATGCTTTAGGGATATATATATATATATATATATATATATATTTATCTCTCTATATATTATCTATTTAATATCATACAACTCTTCTATGGGAGTTGTAGTTCAGAGAGGCCCCAGCGTTGGCACAGAACGCAGGCGCTGTGACTACACTTCCCACAATGCAGCGCGAAGGGAGGCGGTGGGAATCTCTCCTTATCTGAATGCGGCGGGTGATAAGAGCGCTGGACTACGCCTCCCAGGATGCTCCGCGGCAGAGGGCGGTGGGAGGGGGCGTGTGGAGGAGGAGGCAGCTTGGCCGCTCTCGGCAGCCAGAGGAGGAAAGAGGACAATGGGAGGTGAATAGGTAAGGAAAGACCCAGTGGGGACCCCCGCCCTGGTGGAATGGTCTCTTCCAAGGCCGAAGAGACGGGTGGAGGGGAGGGAAAGCCCATTGCAGGGGAAAGGGGTGGCCTGAGGGATCCTTACAGCCTTGTGTCCTGTTTGTCTATCTAAAATATACCCCTAGGGGTATTAAACAGATGCATCCCTCTATATATCTATTTAATATCTATTTAATACCCGATATCCCTAGGGATATTAAATAGAGCTATCTATAGATCTATTTAATACCACATATCCCTGGGGAATATTGATATTTATATCACAAGAGATATTAAATAGTTATCTCTACATTTCTCTCTATATATATTATCTATTTAATATATATTTCTATAGCATATATATCATATGCTCTCTCTCTCTATATATATATATAGCATAAGATATATATTCCCAGAACATTAATATATATCCCAAGATATATTTAAGTAGATCTATCTATATTTATCTCTCTATATATCATACATTTCTAAGGTATATCTATACTTATCTCTCTATATATTATCTATTTAATATAATATATTTCTATAGCATATATATCATATATCCCAAAAGCATTAATATATATCCCGAGATATATTAAGTAGATCTATCTATCTATCTATCTATCTATCTATCTATCTATCTATCTATCTATATATTATCTATTTAATATATATTTCTATAGCATATAAATAATATTTCCCTAGATCTATTATATATCATATATTCCTAGAGCATCAATATATATCCCAAGATATATACGGGCTGAGAACAGCGGTATATAAGCAAAGTAAATAAATAAGTAAATAATAGATCTATCTATATTTATCTCTCTATATATTATCTATTTAGTATAATATATTTCTATAGCATATATATCATATTTCCCTAGATCTATTATGTATCATATATTCCTAGTGCATCGATATATATCCCAAGAGATAGCAAATAGATATATCTATATTTATCTCTATGTATTATCTATTTAATATATATTTCTATAGCATATAGATATCATTTCCCTAGATCTATTATGTATCATATATTCCTAGAGCATCAATATATATATCCCAAAATATATTGAATAGATATATCTATACTTATATTTCTCTATATTATCTATTTAATATCATATATTTCTATAGCATATATATCATATTTCCCTAGATCTATTATATATCATATATTCCTAGAGCATCAATATATATATCCTAAGAGATATTAAGTAGATCTATCTATATTTATCTATATATTATCTATTTAATATCATACATTTCTATGACATATATATATATATATATATATATATATATATATCCCTAAAGCATATCTATTATATATCATATATTTCTAGACCATCAATATATATATCCTAAGAGATATTAAATAGGGATATCTATATTTGTCTCTCTATATATTATCTATTTAGTATCATATATTTCTATAGCATATATATCATATTTCCCTAGAGCATATCTATTATATATCCTATATTCCTAGAGCATTAATATATATCCCAAGATGTATTAAATAGATCTCTCTATATTTCTCCTTCTCTCCCTGTATATATATTATATTTTAAATATATATTTCTATAGCATACACATCATATTTCCCTAGAGCATATATATTATATATCTTATATTCTTAGAGCATTAATATATATCCCAAGAGATATTAAATAGATCTATTTATATTTCTCTCTCTATATATATATATATAATATTTTAATATCATATATTTCTATAGCATATACATCATATTTCCCTAGAGTGTGTGTGTGTGTATGTGTGTGTGTGTGTGTGTGTGTGTGTGTATATATATATATATATAAATCTTATATTCTTAGAGCATTAATATATATCTCAAGAGATATATATTTCTATAGGATAGAAATAGAACATTCATATGTATCCCAAGAGATATCATATATTTCTAACATATATAATATTTTCCTAGATAATATCTATTATATATTTTATATTCCTAGAGCATTAAATAAATCTATCTATCTATCTATCAAGAATGATTTAATAGATCTCTCTCTTTCCTTATTACCTATTTAATATCATACATTCCTAGAGATAAATAGATCTGTCTATATTTATCTCTCTATAGGTTGTCTATTTAATATTTATCTCTATAGTATATTTTAAATATTTCTATAGCATATATGTCATATATTCCTAGAGCATCAATAGGTATCCCAAGAGTTATTAAATAGATCTGTCCTTCTAGCTATTTATCTATCACTTTATTACCTACTTAATATAAAATATTCCTAGAACGTATTGATCTAATATCATATATTCCTAGAGATATAAAATAGATCTATCTATGTGTATGTATTTATTTTCTAATTAATATCATATATCTTTATAGATAGATCTATTTAATATCATATATCCCTGGAGCATTGATATATATAAGATATTAAATAGATTATCTATAGTTCTCTGTATATATTATCTATTAAATATATATTTCTAAAGCATATATATCGTATATTCCGAGAACATATCTATTATATATGAATTGAATTTTTGCCTTGTAAACCGCTCCGAGTCGCCGGAAGGCTGAGAGAGGCAGTATATAAATATACTAAATAAATAAATAAATAAATAAATAAATAAATAAATAAATATATTCCTAGAGCATCAATATATTCCCAAAACACATTAAACGGATCTATATCTTGATTTGTCTATCGCTTTATTACCTATTTAATATCATATATTCCTAGAAATGTTAAGTAGATCTATCTGTGTGTATGTATTTATTTTCTACTTCATCTCATATATCCCTAGAGCTTAGTGTTTGATATGTATCTCTATTCAGTGTATTATATCCTTAGGGTAACTAGATCTCTTTATATATCTATTTGATATCATATTTCCCTAGAGCATTAATATCATATAACCCATCATATGAAAAAGATCGGTCTATATCTATTTAACATCATAGAGCATTAATATCATATATTCTATTTATTTATCATGTGAGAAGTGAATTGAGGGTATTTAAAAACGCAAATGAAGTTAAAAACTTATATTCTGAGAGATATTAAATAGTTCTATTTCTCATTATTATCTATTTACTATCATTCCTGGAGGAATCTTTTGTTGGGAAGGCAGGAATCAGCCAGTCTTTGAAGCTGCAAGGCTATTCAGTGCTAATCAAGGTAGACAACATTCACACTTGCCTCAAGCAGACAAGAGTTTATATATCATTTGACAGATATATAAATCCCACTTGCCTAGTTTCCAACAGACCTCACAACCTCTGAGGATGCCTGCCATAGATGTGGGTGAAACGTCAGGAGAGAATGCTTCTGGAACATGGCCAGGCAGCCCGGAAAACTGACAGCAACCCAGTTCCTTTTCTCTGCTAAGATTCGTAATAAAAGTAGATCTCATAGATAATACAGACCCCAAGTTACAAACATCCAACTTACAAACAAATCATAGTTAAGAGCAAGGGTGAGACAACAGGAAGTGCCATAGATTCAGGTGAAACGTCAGGAGAGAATGCTTCTGGAACATGGCCAGACAGCCCGGAAAACTCACAGCAACCCAGTTCCTTTTCTCCGTTGCCAAGATTCGTAATAAAATTAGATCTCATAGGTAATGCAGACAGCCCCCAAGTTATAAACATCCAACTTACAAACAACTCATAGTTAAGAGCAAGGGTGAGACAACAGGATGTGCCATAGATTCAGGCGAAACATCAGGAGAGAATGCTTCTGAAGCATGGCCATACAGCCCGAAAAACTTACAGCAAACCAATGAGATAAATTTTCCCCGTCCTTTTAATATTACCTAGCTTTTCTATTGTTTTGGATCATAGATATGTTGTATTACAACTAAATGCCCAACTTTCCCCTCTCTGAAAAGTACTATTTTGCAAAGATGGGTTGTAGGGTGCCATAGGAAAGGGTTTCATTGTCTTTTTCGGACAATTTCCTTGACTCTTTGCAGAGGAAACGATCAAGGAAAACAACACGTACAGAAATGAATGGACTTTGTGTCCCTTCCTATTGCAGCTTCCTGCCCTCAAATGCTATCCGTCAAAGAAAGGATTGTTTCTGTGAGCCGGAGGATACAACAATAGACTTGTCCCATTAAAATGGTCTAATGTGTCACGGCCCGTTCCCAGTTCTAAGGACAGAAAAGCACTGGGTTGCAAACATTCTGGATTTTTCCTCCTGTGTTTGTATTACCCTAAAAGGAGCAAATTTCCTGATTATGTTCCCCTCCTTTTCTTCTTCTTCAAAAGAGAGTGAGTTTAATAAAACAACACACCTGCGTTGCTCACAGGAGAACCTGGATGCTGAAAGGATTCCATAAAATTAAAATAGATTTAATAAAGTAATGGGTGTGATCCTTTATAAGGTAAATAAGAGGATGGGTTGGCCTGGGTGTGTATTCATTAGTATTAATGAGAGTGGATTGCCTAGAAGCTTGGGGTGAAAACGAGTTCTTCTGATCCTTTGGTTAAATAATAAGGGTGCATCTACAGTGTGGAGTTAACACAGTTTAATATCACTTTAACTACCATGGCTCAATGCTATGAAATTATAGGAGTTGTAGTTTTACAGGGTCTTTGTCCTTCTCTGCAAAAGACTGTTGATGCATCACCAGACTGCGAATCCCAGGATTCCATAGCACTGAGCCATAGCAGTTAAAATGGTATCAAACTGTGTTAACTCTTCAGCGTAGACCAGTGGATCCCAACCTGTGGTCTGTGGACCACCAGTGGCTCCCAAGAACTAAAATATGGTCCGTGGTCTCACCGTTACTACACCGTTACAACAAAAGCGATTGGTCTTACGAAACTCTTTTATAGTGCCAAGGCTTATTAGATATGGTTTTCTGCGGGCGAGCAGGTGGTGACTATGGATGGCATATGTTCTGTATCAGAAACTGGAGCTGATGTAGTCTATCCAATGCAATTTTCTGAATCAGCACCCCAAATAACCAAACCGAATCTAATGTTGAGCAAAAACTGGTTCATAACCCTTTTGGTACTAATGTTAGAGAGTGCTCCCTGATCAAAGTGTCCCCGGCCAAAGAGATCCTTGGCCAAGTGGTCCCTGGTCAAAGTGGTCCATGGCCAAGAGGTTCCTTTTCAAGTGGGCCCTGGTCAAAGTGGGCCCTAGTCAAAGTGGTCCCTGGCCAAAGTGGTCCTTGATCAAGTGGTCCCTGGTCAAGTGGTCCCTGGCCAAAGAGGTCCTTGGCCAAGTGGTCCCTGGTTAAAGTGTCCCCGGCCAAAGAGGTCCTTGGCCAAGTGGTCCCTGGTCAAAGTGGCCCCTGGCCAAGAGGTCCCTTTTCAAGTGGGCCCTGGTCAAAGTGGGTCCTAGTCAAACTGGTCCCTGGCCAAAGTGGTTCTTGATCAAGTGGTCCTTGGCCAAGTGGGCCCTGGTCAAAGTGGCTCCTGGCCAAGAGGTTCCTTTTCAAGTGGGCCCTAGTCAAACAGGTCTTTGATCAAGTGGGCCCTGGTCAAGGTGTTGCTGGTCAAGTGGTCCCCGGCCAAAGTGGTCCTTGATCAAGTGGTCCCTGGTCAAAGTGGTCCTTGATCAAGTGGTCCCTGGTCAAAGTAAAGGCGGTATTATTATCCCTGGTCAAGCAGTCCCCAGCCAAAGAGGTCCTTGGCCAACTGGTCCCTGGCCAAAGTGGTTCCTGGCCAAGAGGTCCCTTTTCAAGTGGACCCTGGTCAAAGTGGTCCCTGGTCAAGAGGTCCTTGGTCAAAGTGGTTCCTGATCAAAGCGGTCCCTGATCAAAAAAAGGTTGGGAGCCACTGGTGTAGATGCACCCTTGGACAGGACTCCAGGAAATCTTGGTTTGAATCTGTACTCAGCCTTGAACAACCAACCCTTTGGCTATGTATGTATTTATCGTATCCGAAGGGAACGGAGGTTACAGTTGTAATGTGTTTAAAAATACAAAGTTTAAAAACTTGACATTATACTAAACCCATTGGCTAAGCTTGGGGAAGTCACACTTTCTCAGCCCAAGAGGAATACAATGGCAAACTTCTAACGAAATCTTGCTAACTCCTTAGAATAGGGAAGGTAACAGGAAGAAGTCCCATGTCTCTTCCTGTTCTGATTAAAATGCATTTGGCTGCCTTGCATTTGGGTGTCACTTTCCCAATTTCCTTTATTGTTATCCAGAGATCTCAGTATTTTCTTGCATTTAGGACAAACTAGATTGACTTGTGGCAGCTTCTGTTTGCTTCTTCTTTTTTCACCCCCTCTTCTCTCCTAGCTTTACTTTCAAAACCTAGCAATCGAGGTGCCCTGGGGACACTGTTGTGCAAATACATACTTATTAAAGCGGTATTATTATTTTTTCTGAAGGATTGTTTATAACCTTGTGTCGCAAGCCTCTTTCCACACGGCAAGACGTTCTCTGTAGAGGTGGGTGGAGTGTTGCAAACAAGACTAAAGCAGCATGTCTCTCTATATGTGGCAGTAAATTATACTAAACTCAGTAGAGCTTCCTTCCAGATACACATGCTGCTTTGGAATAGGCTCTGTTGAAATCAGTGGGATGGATTGCCAGAATTGCAGAGAAATCTTGTGGGTAAACATTACAGAGCTGTGTATGGATATGTGGGTTTTGCTGGTGTGTAATTGAGACAGATTGCGTAGGAGGAGTTTGAGTTTTGGAATGTAATTAGCCATTTAATTATTAGTATGTGACCATTTAGATATTATTAATTATCATCGTAATCATCTTGTTTTGCTCTCTTAAATGAGAATTAAAGCAGCTCAAATCACTTACAACAAAATGAACAAAATCTGGCTACCAGTATTAAAAAACTCTAAAATTACAACAGCAAAACAGCAGAGAGGAAACAACCAGGCACAGCTTAACACCTCTCAACAAAACATTTTCCCAGGCTCAGCCAGGCCTTCAAATGCTAATGAAGGTGGTCAGTTGAAACATTCACACCTAGCTCCAGCAGAGAAAAGCTCTTTGCCCCACCCCAGCCATTCCACAGATATATAAACCCTTTTCCTACTTCCAACAGACCTCACTACCTCTGAGGATGCTTGCCATAGATGCAGGCGAAACGTCAGGAGAAATGCCTCTAGAACATGGCCCTATAGCCCAAAAAAACCCACAAGAACTTAGTGATTCCAGCCATGAAAGCCTTCGACAATACACTTACAACAGTTTGCAGTTTGAAATCTGTCAAAATGAGGACATTTTCCCAGTGGTTATCATGTGACTTCCATAATTGTTGTCATGTTGTTATTCATTCGTTCAGTTATTTCTGACTCTTCGTTACCTCATGGACCAGCCCACGCCAGAGCTCCCTGTTGGCTGTCACCACCCCCAGCTCTTTCAGGGTCAATCCAGTCACTTCAAGGATGCCATCCCTCCATCTTGCCCTTGGTCAGCCCCTCTTCCTTTTTCCTTCCATTTTCCCCAGCATCATTGTCTTCTCTAAGCTTTCCTTTCTTCTCATGATGTGGCCAAAGTACTTCAACTTTGTCTCGAGTATCCTTCCCTCCAATGAGCAGTCGGGCTTTATTTCCTGAAGTATGGACTTGTTGGATCTTCTCATGGTCCAAAGCACTCTCAGAACTTTCCTCCAATATCACAGTTCAAAAGCATCTATCTTCCTTCGCTCAACCTTCCCTAAGGTCCAGCTCTCATATCCGTCATAGTTTCATAAATTCACGAGAAATGTCAGAATTTGGGATTATGGTCAGACCTTGACATTCACTGAATTTAGGGAGACCCGTACTGTCTTCTGCAACCTATTAGATCAATGTTTTTCAACCTTCCTCATGCCGCAACCCCTTAATACAGTTCCTCATGTTGTGGTGACCCCCAACCATAATGTTATTTTCGTTGCTACTTACTGTTCTGAATCGTCATGTAAATATCTGATATGTAGGATGTATTTTCATTCACTGGACCAAGTTTGGCACAAATAGCCAATATGCCCAAATTTGAATACTGGTCGGGTTGTGGTGGGGGGAATGATTTTCTCATTTGGGAGTTGTAGTTGCTGGGATTTATAGTTCACCTACAATCAAAGAGCATTCTGAACTCCACTGACAATGGAATTGTACCAAACTTGGCACACAGAACTTCCATGAGCGACAGAAAATATTGGAAGGGTTTGGTGGGCGTTGACCTTGAGTTTTGGAGTTGTAGTTCACCTACATCCAGTGTGGACTGAAAGAATGATGGATCTGGACCAAACTTGGCACGAATACTCAAAATGCCCAAATGTGAACACTGGTGGATCTTGGGGGAAATAGACCTTGACATTTCGGAGTTGTACTTGCTGGGATTTATAGTTCATCTACAATCAAAGACAATTGTTGTGGTTGGGGGTCACCACAACATGAGGAACCATATTAAGGAGTCACTGCATTAGGAAGGTTGAGAAACACTGGCTTAAGCTTTTACTTTCTGCCTGAGTCAATTCTTTAATTTTCGGGTTTGTGAGCTTGCCTTTTCTCTGATGATCATTTCATTCATCATAGATATTAACTTGTTCCTTTCCTATGGGTTTCCCCCCCTCTTCCAAATATAATCAAAATTGTACTGCAAGCCTCTGCTTCCTTTCTGGATGCGCTAATCGTTCTTTCTTTCTTCCTTTATTTTGTATACCAGCTCCTCTTCCTTCTGTATTCATACAGTTAAGCCCATAGTCCTGGCACCTTTTATCTGCGCTTAACTCTGCGTCACCATCTGCTGCTTTGCAGAGGCTGCTGGGGTAAACACTCCTTTTTAATTGCCTCCATAAGCCTCAGGCCCTGCTCCAACTTTCCCTTGGCGCTTCTGCACTCTTACTTTCTTCTTACAATCTCCTCCAAGTTAAAATCAGCCATGAAATGCTCTAGAGAAGTGGTTCTCAACCTGGGGTCCCCAGATGTTTTTGGCCTCCAACTCCCAGAAATCCCAGCCAGTTTACCAGCTGTTAGGATTTTTGGAAGTTGAAGGCCAAAAACATCTGGGGACCCCAGGTTGAGAACCACTGCTCTAGAGTCCCTTTGATGTCCTGGTATAGGGTCAGCCCTCCATGTTCTCTGGGGCTAGGTGCACAAAATTATAGATCATGTTTCCTAATAAATCCGTATTTCCTTTAACCACGGCTTTTTTGCATTTATTATGAAATATACTATCTTGATGTCTATCCTAAATATCTTGGTGTCACCTTAGACCAAACACTAACATTTAGGAAACACTTCATGAACACCAAGCACAAAGTAGCTGCATGCAATAACATCCTGCAGAAACTTACTGGCAGCATATGGGGTGCAGACCCAAAATCAATAACAACAATAAACCTGAAAGACAGCCAACCAAGTATCTCTGCATAGTTTTCAACCTTAATTTTTTACCTTACCTGCTATGCAAGGAAAGAGGATTTACATAATATTAATGACCATCTCATCTCTTTTTAAAAAATGAAAAATGGTGTATTGACACAGTCTCAAATATTTCGCACCGCTTTGAACAAAAAATGGCAACCTTCCTATAGAAAAGGAATGTATTTTGCACAAAATACTTTTCTTTTCACAAAAACAGTTTTGCTGAAAAATTCAGTGTTTTCTGTGTATATAAAAAAAGGTTTTCACTATTTTTTCTAAAAATGCATTTTGGCACTAATACGTTATCATCATCATCACCATCATGATTACTAACTCCCTGAAAGATCTCTCCAGCTACTGCAAAGCCTAATCCTGCCAAGACACAAGTGTTTCCATCTATGCAGTCATGAAGCCAACAGGAAACTAAATGTTACCTGGGAAGGCCAAGAGCTCGAACACTGTTCCCATCCTAAATATCTCGGCGTCACTTTAGATCGAACACTAGCATTTAGGAAACACTGTGCAAACACTGCACAAAGTAGCTGCATGCAATAATATCCAGCAGAAACTTACTAATAGTGCATGGAGTGCAGACCTCGAATTAATAACATCAGCCCTGGCCTTGTCTTACTCAGCTGCCGAGTATGCCTGCCCTGTTTGGCACCAGGTTGAACATTGTGAAAGCCACCCACTTCATGGCTATCAGCCTCCTCCCAGTAGACTCAAATCAAGGAAAAGCTTAATGAGAACCCCCAATCCTCTTAATATTCCTCCAACGATAGCAAAAGCATCCTTCTGGGCAGCTAAACCAGGAAATCCCCATTGGATGCCCCACCACCACCATGAGTGTCTGCCTCCAGGGCAAGCCAAGAATGAGCAACTTGGAGGTCCCTGAACAGACTCAGAAGTGGAGTGAGCAGATCAAAAGACAACCTGGCAAAATGGCACTACCAAGAAGAATCCTCCACCTTGTGTGACTGTGGAGCGGAACAAACAACTCTGCACCTGTATGCTTGCCCACAATGCCCTCCCTCACACACTTAAAAGGGACAGATATTTAAAAGGCAGTTGAATTAAAAGCGTAAATTAAAACCACAGAAACACCCATTCAAGTACGACAGCCCTTGCTAGATCTTCCAGGTATTAATTTGCATTTATGAATCAAAGCAATATGAAAAAATAGCAGAAATAGTGCTTAGCACCGGGTGCACAATTAGTTTGTTTTATGGGTTGTTGTAGGTTTTTTCGGGCTATATGGCCATGGTCTAGAGGCATTCTCATCTGACGTTTCACCTGCATCTATGGCAAGCATCCTCAGAGGTAGTGAGGTCTGTTGGAACTAGGAAAAAGGGTTTATCTAGCTATGGAATGACCAGGGTGAGACAAAGGGCTCTTGTCTGCTGGAGCTAGGTGTGAATGTTTCAACTGTGCAAACACTGCACCACCTTGATTAGCATATAATGGCCTGACAGTGCCTAGAGCAAACTTTCGTTGAGAGGTGATTAGATGTCCTTGTTTCCTTTCTGTTGTTGTGCTGTTGTAATGTTAGAGTTGTTTAAAACTGGTAGCCAGATTTTGTTCATTTTCATGGTTTCCTCCTTTCTGTTGAAATTGTCCACATGCTTGTGGATTTCAATGGCTTATCTGTGTAGTCTGACATGGTGGTTGTTAGAGTGGTCCAGCATTTCTGTGTTCTCAAATAATATGCTGTGTCCAGGCTGGTTCATCAGGTGCTCTGCTATGGCTGACTTCTCTGGTTGAAGTAGTCTGCAGTGCCTTTCATGTTCCTTGATTCGTGTCTGGCCAATGCTGCTGCGTTTGGGGGTCCCTCTGTAGCTTGTCCACAGCTGCATGGTATACAGTAGATTCCTGCAGAAGTGAGAGGATCCCTCTTGTCCTTTGCTGAACGTAGCATTTGTTGGATTTTCTTGGTGGGTCTGTAGATAGTTTGTATGTTGTGTTTCCTCATCAGCTTCCCGATGCGGTCAGTGGTTCCCTTGATGTATGGCAAGAACACTTTTCCTCTGGGTGGATCTTCATCTTTATTCTTGTGGCTTGTTCTTGGTCTTGCAGCTCTTCTGATGTCTGAGGTGGAGTCTCCATTGGCCTGGAGAGCCCAGTTGAGGTGGTTCAGTTCATCTTGGAGGAGGTGGGGTTCGCAGATTCTTTTTGCACGGTCTGCCAAGGCTTTAATGCTGCTTCTTTTTTGACTTGGGTGGTGGTTTTGACTTGGGTGGAGTTTGTTTGTTTTTTTTGTAGCAATCCAAACTGAAGAATTAGGAAGCAACTGAGCACTTGATTCTCCTACGTCCAAAGCCCTAGAAAAGTCTTGGTTGACTAGTGGAAGACTGAGACATAAGCGGTTCCCATCTTCAATGCTGATTCTTGGGTATCTCTGATTCTTCTGCCCTTAATAGCAGTTGAGACACCATGATGGATAACCGCTTTGCCACCGCCCTGGTCATCGCCTGCGTCCTCAGCCTGATGTCCACCATCTACTTGGCCGCCTCCATCGGGACAGACTTCTGGTTTGAATACCGCAACCCGTTCCCTCCTGAAAACAACAGCGAAAGCAAGGCCACTTGGGACGAGCTCTTTGGGGAGAACGCAGATGAGAACTCCTATACGGATGCCCTCTTCCGATGGAACGGCACCATCGGCCTGTGGAGGAGGTGCATCACAATGTCCGAGAACTCTTATTGGTACAACTCACCAGGTAAAGCCATTCAAAATGCACGGGGAAAATGTGTCTTTCTTTCATTCCCATCCCATTACAGCCAGGCATGAGCAAACTTTGGCCCTCCGGGTGTTTTGGACTTCAACTCCCACAATTCTTAACAGCCAAAACACCTGGAGGGCTGATGTTCGCCCACCATGCATGCTCTTGATACTGCTGGAAAAGTAAACAGTTGGCTTGTGCATAATTTTGTTTTTAATTTGTACTAGCTGTACCCACCACACGTTGCTGTGGCCAATCTTCCCTCCCTCTTTCTCTCCTTCCTTCCTTCCTTCCTTCCTTCCTTCCTTCCTTCCTTCCTTTCTCTCTCTCCCTCCCTCCCTCCCTCCCTCCCTCCCTCCCTCCCTCCTTCCTTCCTTCCTTCCTTCCTTCCTTCCTTCCCTTTTTTCTTTCCTCTTTACGCCCAAATATGAACACAGATGGAGTTTGGGGGAAACAGACCTTGACATTTGGGAGTTGCAGTTGCTGGGATTTATAGTTCACCTACAATCAAAGAGCATTTTGAACTCCACCAATGATGGAATTGAACCAATCTTGGCACACTGAACTCCAATGAGCAACAGAAAATACTGGAAAGGTTTGGTGGGCATTGGAGCCCCCGGTGGCGCAGTGGGTTAAAGCACTGAACTGCTGAGCTTGTTGATCGAAAGGTCACAGGTTCGATTCCGGGGAGCGGCGTAAGCTTCCGCTGTCAGCCCTAGCTTCTGCCAACCTAGCAGTTTGAAAACATGCAAATGTGAGTAGATCAATAGGTACCGCTCCGACGGGAAGGTAACGGCGCTCCATGCAGTCATGCCGGCCACATGACCTTGGAGGTGTCTATGGACAACACTGGCTCTTCGGCTTAGAAATGGAGATGAGCACCACACCCCAGAGTCAGACATGACTGGACTCAATGTCAGGGGGCTACCTTTACCTTTACCTTTGGTGGGCATTGGCCTTCAGTTTTGGAGTTGTAGTTCGTGGACTCAAACAATGATGGATCTGGACCAAACTTGGCAAGAATACTCAATATGCCCAAATGTGAACACTGGTAGAGTTTGGGGAAAATAGAATCTTGACATTTGGGAGTTGTAGTTGCTGGGATTTATAGTTCACCTACAATCAAAGAGCATTCTGAATCTCACGAATGATGGAATTGGGCCAGACTTCTCACACAGAGACCCCCATGACCAATAGAAAATACTGAAGGGATTTGGGATACTGTGTTTTTTATGGTCTTTGGGGATTTATTTATTTTATTTCGAACATTTTTACCCAGCCCTTCTCCACCCCTGTGGGGACTCAGGGCGGCTTACAATTGGCAATAATTCAATGCCACATCATAAAATACAGAATAACGAATATAACAATTAAACATGAACATTAATAAATAAAGATTAAAACAGTATACTTACACTCTGATTAGCTATTGCCCGTCTGGTGGCTGTTTAGCTAGCCATCTACTAATGATTACTCCGCTTAACTTATCCAAATCCTCTTCCATGCCATAGTCAAACATTATCAATTGTCCTTTAACCTGATTGCCCGAAGGCCTGGTCCCACAGCCATGTTTTAACCTTTTTTCTAAAGGTGAGGAGGGATGACGATGACCAAATTTCCCCGGGGAGCAAATTCCACAGGTGGGGGCCACCACCGAGAAGGCCCTGTCCCTTGTCCCCACCAAGCATGTTTGAGACAAAGGCGGGGCCGAGAGCAGGGCCTCCCCGATCTTAAGCTCCAAGGTGGGACATAGAAGGAGATACGTTCGGACAGGTACGCTGGACCGGACCGCTCTGATAACCCTTTGCGACCCCCAGGTTGAGAAACACTGGTTTAGAAACACTTTAGAATCAGTTTTGTAAGTAACCAATTTTTTAAAATTATTATTATTATTAGTAGTAGTAGTAAACTTTATTTGTACCCCGCTAGCATCTCCCGCAGGACTCGATGCGGCTTACAAAGGCCAAGGCCTCAACACACAATACAACAATACAAATTAAAAACAATTAAAGCAATCTAAAACAACAAGCAATGAACAATCCACTAAGACACAATAAAACTGGGCCGGGCCAGAGTAAGGGTACAAGAGTTAAAAGTGCTGATGTGACAGGTGGAATATGAGGCTTATGGGCAAGTGCAGTGTGCGGTGTGGGGCGGTCTTGGCTTTAATAAAGTGCTTATGGGACTTGGTATTGGCACATCGGAACAGCCAGGTCTTCAAGTTCTTTCTGAAGACTGCCAATGTAGGGGCCTGTCTAAGATCTTTGGGGAGGGTGTTCCAGAGTCGGGGGGCCACCACGGAAAGGGCCCTGTCTCGTGTCCCCACCAAACGCGCTTGCGACGCGGGCGGGATCACGAGCAGGGCCTCTCCAGATGAACGAAGAGAGCGTGTGGGTTCGTAGACGGAGATGCGATCACGCAGGTACGCTGGTCCCAAACCGTTCAGGGCTTTGTAGGTAAGCACCTGCACCTTAAATTGGGCTCGGTAGATAAACGGCAGCCAGTGGAGCTCCTTGAACAGGAGGGTTGACCTCTCTCTGTAATCAATCGCACATGCCTATAGTAACCAGTAAATCTTCCTTAGGGCAAAGTCATGTGACCGGGCCCCCATCTCCACTTTGTAAAAGAACATAAGCAGCTGGGGAAATGGGATCAATAGCATTCTAATCTTAATGCAATTTACTTTCTCAAAATACACTCCTCCCGAGTTGTTGTTGTTGGGGAGGAGCTTGACTTGTGCCTTTTCCCCTCTTCTCTTTGGAAGTTCTGAAATCGTTTTAAGAACCGAACAGAACAGTCAGGGGATCTGCATCGAATGTCCCGCATCATAGCTGTTCTGCTTCTGAGAAGGAGAGGCTGATGGATAAATGCAAACCACAGATTAAAAACACAGGCACACCATTATTTTCAGAGCTTGGGAATTCTACAGTTTTGGGCCACCAGCCATCCTCAATGGTCAAAAAAATAAAGTTTTCACAACAGCAGTTTTGCACCCACACAGTATTATTTCAGAGCATGTTTCTCAATTGCTCTGTTAATTCTTAGTTGTAAGATGAACAAATTAGCACGAGAGAAGTCTACAATTATGTCTTCTAAGTGACGCCTGCCTTGCTGAGTCCTGTGCTTTTCCCTAAGCCTGTAATAACTATTTTGCCTTTAACAGACATGCGGTTTTCTCTCTTTTTTAAAAGGATGATTGTGGAAAATTAGAACCTGAGGCCATAGCCGCTTTGGCAGAATAGTATAAGTGGTATTAGGCAACTAAAACCTGCAGTTCATTATATGGGATTGTGGGAATAAGCCCCAATGAACGTAATAGGGCTTGTTTTTGTGTTGCATCTTGTGACCCTGAATGAACTTTCAACAATCAACAAAATTATTGCATGTCTACTTTATGTCCCATCTTTCTCCCAACACAGTTTTTTAACAAGAAATTAAAGAAAACGAAAGCTGAAACCTATTGGAACGACAGTTTGAAACTATCGAGTATAAGCTGACCCAAATATAAGCTGAAACGCCTAATTTTACCACACAAAACTGGGAAAATGTATTGACTTGAGTATAAACCAAGAGTAAGGAATGCAGCAGCTACTGGTAGATTTCAAAATAGATACCAATATAGATACCAATAATAGATAATAGATACCGATAATAGATACCAATAAAATTACTTTAATTGAGGAATCAGTAGGTTCAATGTTTTTTGAAAATTTACATAAAACTGTAATTTAAGATAAGACTGTTGAACTGATGAAATCAATATTCTAACCTTCTTCAATGCAAGTGTGTTTATGTATCCTTCCAATACTGTAATAATAGAGTAAAATAATAAATGTAATAATAATAATAATAATAGTTAAATAATGGAAATGTAGTCACGAGGAGTCGGAAACGACTGAACGAATGAACAACAACAAATGGAAATGTAATAATAATAATAATAGAGTAAAATAATAAATGTAATAATAACAATAATAAACAGAGTAAAATAATGAATGTAATAATACAATAACATAATAAATGTAATAATAATAGAGTAAAATAATGTAATGTTAACAATATTAAGAGTAAAATAGTAAATGTAAGAAAATAATAATACAGTAAAATAATGTAGATGTAATATTAGTAATAATAAATTAGGTAAAATAATAAATGTAATAAGAATAATAATAAATAATGGAAATGTAGTCACGAGGAGTCGGAAACGACTGAACGAATGAACAACAACAAATGGAAATGTAATAATAATAATAATAATAATAATAATAATAAATAGAGTAAAATAATAAATGTAATAATAACAATAATAAACAGAGTAAAATAATGAATGTAATAACAGAATAAAATAATAAATGTAATAATAATAGAGTAAAATGAATGTAATATTAACAATAATATTCAGAGTAAAATAGTAAATGTAATAAAATAATAATAATAGAGTAAAATAATGTAGATGTAATATTAGTGATAATAAATTAGGTAAAATAATAAATGTAATAATAATAATAATAATAATAGTTAAATAATGGAAATGTAGTCACGAGGAGTCGGAAATGACTGAATGAATGAACAACAACAAATGGAAATGTAATAATAATAATAATAAATAGAGTAAAGTAATAAATGTAATAATAACAATAATAAACAGAGTAAAATAATGAATGTAATAACAGAATAAAATAATAAATGTAATAATAATAGAGTAAAATAATGTAATGTTAACAATATTAAGAGTAAAATAGTAAATGTAATAAAATAATAATACAGTAAAATAATGTAGATGTAATATTAGTAATAAAAATTAGGTAAAATAATAAATGTAATAATTGCAGTAATAAATAGAGTAAAATAATGAATGCAATAATAGAATAAAACATGCAATAATAAATAGAGTAAAATGATAAATGTAATAAAATAATAATAATACAGTAAAATAATGTAGATGTAATATTAGTAATAATAAAGTAGGTAAAATAATAAATGTCTTAATAATAATAATAATAATAATAATAATAATAATAACAACAGAGTAAAATAATAAATAACTTTGACTTGAGTATAAGCCAAAGGGGGCTTTAAAAAGGCTGAAAAACTCGGCTTATACTCAAGTATATACGGTATATTATTTCAAGAGTTTAAAAACACATTAAAACTTAATAGAAATCATAAAAGCATAGCAAACCAATTAAAAGAACATTTTAGTGTAGTAGGTTAAGAGCCAAAGGCCTGCCTAAGTCAATAGGTATTTGACAGACAATGGAAAGATAACATTATGTAACAGGGTTTTTGTTCCTGGGTTACGAAATGCCCTTTCCTAATTGGATCTATCATAAAAACGTGGAAAAGGTTTATTAAACTTCAAAAACTTTTATTTTGTGGGACTTCTTGGAACACATTTTGCTATAGTTTTTCAATTACTATCTCATCGAGTCTCAACCAATTCAACACAGTTTGTGGCAGCCACAAAATCGAAGTTTCTGGAGTATGACAACTACTTTCAAAGTACTGTGTCTATCATACAATTAAACAGGAAATAATACTTTCAAATCAGAAACAGATTTTTTAAAGAAAATGTTACGTAATGTAATAGACAACCTTCCCCTGAAGATCATATAAGTTGAGCAAACTCATGGAGAATAATAAGAGGAATAATAATAACATAATAATTTTATTTATCACCTGCCTTTCCTCATGGATCATGTTTTAAAAGCCCACGTGTTCCCTATCACCAACTCTGATCAACATATATGTATAAGATAAGTAAATTATCTATATAAATAAAAATGTAATGTTCGTTTGTGGGATTAACAGAACTCAAAAACCACTGGACGAATTGACACCAAATTTGGACACGATACACCTAACAACGCAATGTATGTCCTTCACTCAAAAAAATTGATTTTGTCATTTGGGAGTTGTAGTTGCTGGGATTTATAGTTCACGTACAATCAAAGAGCATTCTGAACCCCACCAACGATGGAATTGAACCAAACTTGGCACACAGTTCTCCAATGACCAACAGAAAATACTGGAAGGGTTTGGTGGGCAGTGTCCTTTGGTTTTGGAGTTGTAGTTCACCTACATCCAGAGATCACTGTGGACTCAAACAATGATGGATCTGGACCAAACTCTACACGAATACTCAATATGCCCAGATGTGAACACTGGTGGAGTTTGGGGAAAATAGAATCCTGACCTTTGGGAGTTGTAGTTGCTCGGATTTATAGTTCACCTACAGTCACAGAGCATTCTGAACCCCACCAACAATAGAATTGGGCCAAACCTCCCACACAGAACCCCCATGTGGGCCACAGCAACGCATGGCAGGGGACGGCTAGTACTCTAATAAAAATATTTCCTTTTTGTGTTCTGGCAGGTGAGATGGTTACAAAATGTGTCAGCTTTTCCCTTTCGGATCAATTCATGGAGAAATACAAAGATCCCGGGAACCATAACAGCGGCACTGACTTGAACCGGACCTGTAAGTATTACTATTTTGTGTTTGGTGAAGAAAAGAACGGTTCACTATGCAAGTAATCCCTGCTGAATTCAATGCTTGATTGTTTTTATACTGTTTTATACTGTTATTATTATATTGCTGTTAAATAGTATATTTATGTTTTCTGATGTGGGCGCCATGGGGTGCCTGAGTCCCTCTGTGGAGGTTGAGATAGGATGGGATATAAAAGCCCGAAATAAATAAATAATAAATAAATGCGATTGCACATAGGATTCGATCCTTAGGGAGAAAGACAAGAGTGCAAATAGTCTACAGACATTAAAATAAATTAATCATGTTATCCCTCTTCAAGGATCAGCAAGTGGCAAGCATGCCAGCTGGCTGAAAGCTACCAAGTTAGCAAGCATGTTCTCACATTCTACATATAATTCCTGTGTTCATATACAATGTAATGAGAACTTGCACACTTACCATATATACTTGAGTATAAGCCGACCCGAATATAAGCCGAGGCACCTAATTTTACCACAAAAAAACTGAAAAAATGGATTGACTCGAGTATAAGCCGAGGGTGGGAAATGCAACAGCGACTGGTAAATTACTAAATAAAAATAGATACCAATTAAATTACATTAATTGAGGAATCAGTAGGTTATATATTTTTGAATATTTACAAAAATGGTAATTTAAGTTAAGACTGTCCAGCTCTGATTAAATGATTATTTACCTTCTTCAATGTAAATGCGCTTACGTATCCTTCCAATAATAATAGAGTGACATAATAAATGTAATAACAATAATAATAAAAAGAGTAAAATAATGAATGTAGCAATAACAATTATGCAGTAAAATAATAAATGTATAATAAAAGAGTAAAATTATAAATGTAATAATAATAAATAGAATAAAATTATAAATGAAATGAAAATAATAATAATAACAACAGAGTAAAATAATAAATAACCTTGACTTGAGTATAAGCTGAGGGGGACTTTTTCAGCCTAAAAAAGGGCTGAAAAACTAGGCTTATACTCGAGTATATACAGTACTTTTTAATCTGCAACTTCCAGTATTCAGCGGAAAGGAATTTCTCCCAAGATCTGAGTATACCGTATATACTTGAGTATAAGCCGACCCGAATATAAGCCGAGGCACCTAATTTTACCACAAAAACTGGGAAAATGGATTGACTCGACTATAAGCCGAGGGCGAGAAATGCAGCAGCTACTGGTAAGTTTCAAAATAAATCTAGGGTGATTTTTTTTTTGTCGTGTCAGGAGCGACTTGAGAAACTGCAAGTCGCTTTTGGTGTGAGAGAATTGGCCGTCTGCAAGGACGTTGCCCAGGGGACGGCGGGATGTTTTTTGATGATTTACCATCCTTGTGGGAGGCTTCTCCCATGTCCCCGTGTGAGGAGCTGGAGCTGAAAGAGGGAGCTCATCCGTGCTCTCCCCGGATTCGAACCTGCGAGATACCAATAAAATTACATTAATGGAGGCATCAGTTGGTTAAATGTTTTTGAATATTTACATAAAACTGTAATTCAACATAAGACTGTCCAACTCTGATTCAACCATTATTCTAACCTTCTTCAATGTAAATGTGCGTACATATCCTTCCAATAATAATAGAGTAAAATAATAATAGTAATAATAATAATAGAGCAAAATAATAAATTTAATAGTAACAACAATAATAGAATAAAAGAATAAATGTAATAACAACAATAATAAAGTAAAACAATAACAACAACAAAGTAAAATACTAAATGTAATAACAATAATAAATAGAGTAAAATAATAAATTTAATAATAACAATGATGAAGTAAAACAGTAACAACAACAACAAAGTAAAATAATAATTGTAATAGCAATAATAAATAGAGTAAAATAATAAATGTAATAATAACAATGATAAAGTAAAACAACAACAATGTAAAATAATAAAAAACCTTGACTCGAGTATAAGCCGGGGGAGACTTTTTCAGCCTAAAAAGAGGACTGAAAAACTAGGCTTATACTTGAGTATATACAGTATTTTTGTATTTAGTGGCTGGGTTCTGCAAAAGTCAATGGTATTTCAATTTAATAGGGTTTTTCTGCCATGCTTAGAACAGTCCTGGTGGCCACATAAGCAACTAGAAACGGCACTGAACAATTTTTTCATCTCATAGAGATACTGCATTTTGGCACAGCCAGGTTGAGGAGATATTCCCTAAACCAGACCCCCTAGCTATGATTGCCTCTTTGTTTGCTTTAGATCTCTGGCGTTTGCAGTTCCTCCTGCCCTTTGTCAGCCTCGGACTCATGTGTTTCGGGGCTCTCATCGGGGTGTGCGCTTGTGCCTGCCGCAGCCTGTACCCCACCATTGCCACGGGGGTCCTTCACTTCCTTGCAGGTGAGTCTTCTGGGTAAATGTCATAAAACAGAACAGACCCCAAGAACCATCCAGGCCAACCCTACCCTGCCATAGAGGAACACCCAATCCAAGCCCACCCAACAGATAGCCATTCAGCCTCTGCTTAAAAACATCCAGAGAAGAGACTTCATTGGACTCCTAAGAGAACAGCATATTCCACTGTCGAAGAACTCTTCCTAGTGTTTAAATGGGTTCTCTTTTCCTGCTATTTGAATCCATTCTTCTGTGTCCTCATCTCTAGAGCAGCCCCTCCTCAGTGTGACATCCTTGTGCTTATAGGATTGCTGACCAACAGGTCAGCGGTTCAGATCTGGGGAGAGCGGGTTGAGTTCCCTCTGTCATCTCCAGCTCCCTATGCAGGGACATGAGAGAAGCCTCCCACAAGGAGGCTAAAACATCTGGGCATCCCCTGGGCAACTTCCTTGCAGATGGCCAATCCTCTCACACCAGAAGCAACTTGCAGTTTCTCAAGTCGCTCCAGACATTTTAGATAGATAGATGAGTTGAAAACGGCTGTCATGTTCCTTTTCAGCCTCCCTTTCTCCAAGCTAAATTTCTACAGCTCCCTAAGCTACTCATCATACGGCTTGGTTTCCAAAACTGTGAGGCCTTCTCCCACAGACTAAGGCCTACCTCAATCTGTGAGTTCTTCTCCCACAGACTAAGGTCTACCTCACACTGTAAGGCCTTCTCAGACTAAGGCCTACCTCACACTGTGAGAACTTCTCAGACTAATGCCTACCTCGCACTATGATGCCTTCTCTCACAGACTAAGGCCTACCTCACACTGTGAGGCCTTATCTCACAGACTAAGGTCTACCTCACACTGTAAGGCCTTCTCAGACTAAGGCCTACCTCACACTGTGAAGCCTTTTCTCAACGAGAAACCGCTGTGAGTCGCCTTCGGGCTGAGAACAGCGGTATATAAGTAAGATAAATAAATAAATAAATAAACGACTAAGGCCTACCTCACACTGTGATGCCCTCTCTCACAGACTAAGGCCTACCTCATAGTGTGATGCTTTCTCTCACAGACTAAGGCCTACCTCACACTGTGAGACCTTCTCCAACAGACTAAGGCCTACCTCACACTGTGAAGTCTCTCACAGACTAAGGCCTACCTCACTCTGTGATGCCTCTCACAGACTAAGGCCTACGTCACACTGTGATGCTTTCTCTCACAGACTAAGGCCTACCTCCCACTGTGAGACCTTCTCACAGACTGAGACCTTTCTCCCACTGAGGCAAACTAACACAAAGGCCTACTAAGCCACCTGCTTATATAGAACTGCAGCTTTTGCTGAGTCATTGCATCCATTTAACCCTTTCAGTGCTCACATTTTTGTAATTAAAAATACCTAGTTAATTTTTAATATTTCTGACAAGAACTTCCTAATTGTGTGACTGATGTTCTGTTGTCTGCCCATTGCTTTCCCTCCAGGTTTGTGCACGCTGGGCTCGGTCGGCTGCTACGTGGCTGGGATTGAGCTGCTGCACGAGAAGCTTCCTCCTCCGCGGGCCCAGGGCCACTTCGGCTGGTCCTTCTGCCTGGCCTGCGTCTCTGCGCCGCTGCAGTTCATGGCGGCAGCCCTCTTCATCTGGGCTGCTCGAACAAACAGGAGGGAGTTCACTCTTTTGAAAGCATACCGGGTGGCATAGGGAGGCTTCCATCCCATCCCAAATTTCTCCCTTTCCATCTTAAGACTGGTTTGTTTGTTTGGGGATTTTTTTTGGTAGCCTCCATCCTCTTCTCTTTATTGTTAGTTGTTTACCCACAGAAAGCATGCCTCCTTGCCACTTGGAAGTGAAACAGGTTTTTTAAAAAGCTGAACAGACTTGACAAGCCACAGTGCTAGCATTTTTTTTTCTTGACCGAAATCTGCAGGGTTTTAATAAGTTCCTTGTGTTGTTTATTTTTAAATATACTGATATTTTGTTATTCCCAGTGTATTACATTTCTTTTCGTATTTAAGCATTTTCTGCCACAATATTTAACACGATTTTCAAGCCATAAAGGCTTAGATAAAAACTCAGTTTGGCAGTATATGTATCATGAGCCATTAAGAGATGAACCAGTGCGACCTTTTCCGTAAATGTAGCTTTGGAACTTAGATTGTGATTTAAGTTTCGTTCCTCACATCGACTACTGTGTCCCCTCCATTCTTTTTCGGCCTGATTGTTGTAAAACGGCTAGCGGTTTTGGGCTTCCTAAATCTTGCAAACTTATTTCTTTCTCCCTCGCTCCTCCTTGCAAGAGGAATGCCCCTTACGCGGTCTGATTTCTGATTTGACTAATGTATATCTGTACATAAATCCGAGTCTAAAAACCCTTTATTTATGCAAGACATTACATTTTTGTATAAGCATTACTTACGTCAGCTAGACGAAAACTTTTGTTGAAAAAAATAAAAAATAAACCTGAGCGAAAGGCTCATGAATCCTACTCATGTCATATGTGACGGAACATTAGAGCCCTGTTGCAAGCAATAATCTAGTCCAAAGTAGACACAGTGAATCTGTTGCAACCCAGAACAGGAAACTGGACCCTAAGACAACAATCCACCACACTTGACTTCAGGAAACACAATCCTTTTTATTGATGAATGATGAGTACAAAAATAGAGGGAAAATGCAAGGTGAAAAGTCACTGTAAAACTTAGCAACCAGAAATGTCCATGAACAATATAAAAAACCCACAGTAACACTGCTGAAACCTGGAACCTGTTAGCAAAGCACTAACCGTACTTGAAGCACTAGGAAAAGTCCTTGGAACAAAGCCACTAGAAGCAGGAGAATGCAAGAGATTGTTCATGAATCTGAAACGATGCCTGGACTAAATGGGCATCCAGGCCAAGCGTCTTTTAAGCATAGAAATCTCTTTTGTGACGTGCCTGAAGGCCGTGTTTGCATTTCTCTTAATCTAGCTGACCTACGTAAACTCTGCGCTTCGCCTCTGTTTTGCCAAATCTGCCCCCGTCTATTCTCGTTAGAGGAACCAGGTGTCCTATTATCTGGAGCGCTCAAAGGGAGTGAAAGTTCAATGCTTGGCTCTGAATCATTCTCATGGGAATTTGTACTTTCGCTTTCCAAAGCAGCAGGATTTTCACTACACAAACCGTCATCTTCTATATTGACCTCAGAATCATTGACACCTTCATTAACATCAGGAAATACAATCAGAGAGTCAGGTACAGGTTCACACACAGGCTGAACCCCAACAGAATCAATTACTTTTGTAATTTGCATCTGTAAATCTCATTGATTTAATGGGTCTATATGAATTGGATGTAGCAGGCGGATTAGAGTGTTGTTTGGGTGCTGGATTAGGACTCCGGAGACCAAGGTTCAAATCCCCACTTTGCTATGGAAATCCATTGGGTTGCATCTACGTTGTAGAATTCATGCAGTTTGACATCATTTCAACTGCCATGGCTCAATGCTGTGAAATTGTGGAAGTTGTAATTTGGTGACGTGCCAGCGTTATCAGTCAGAGGAGGCTAAAAACTTTGAGCAAAATTTTCTTTATTGTCAAAAGCAATTACACAAATAAGTATAAAAACTGATTAAGTAGAGGGAGCGCAAGCGGCTAAATAATTTTGACCAGAAACGGGCAACAGCGACTGCATTGTCTGTAGCTTTAAACAATTCTTCCTCTGTGCATGAAGCAGGGCATTGTGGACAAGCATACCGATGTGGAGTTGTTTGTTCTGCTCCACGGTCGCAGAAGGTGGAGCCCTTTTTCCAAGTTGTCTTTTGATCTGCCCACTCCACTTCTGACTCTGAGGACATTTTGTGTGACATTTTATGTATACAGCTACTTTGCGGATTCGCTGTTTCGCGGATTTTTGCCTCCTGGCAACAATGGAGTATGGAAGGGGGTTTCACCCTCCCCCTCGGGAGAGAGGCAGCCAATCATAAAAAAGAGAGAGAGGAGATATGAAACAGTATGTAAATAATGACCTTATAGCCCCTTCCTTGTAGCTAGCAAAAAAAAAAAAGGTGTGTGGTGCCTTTAAATCTCTCCTCGCTTCAGCCTCACTCTTGGAATGCAAGATAGATAGATAGATAGATAGACAGACAGACAGACAGACAGACAGACAGACAGACAGACAGACAGACAGATAGATAGATAGATAGATAGATAGATAGATTGAGATATATAAATGTAATGTTCATTTGTGGGATAAACAGAACTCAAAAACCACTGGAAGAATTGACACCAAATTTGGACACAAGACACCTAACAACCCAATGTATGTCCTGCACTAAAAAAAATTGATTTTGTCATTTGGGAGTTGTAGTTGCTGCGATTTATAGTTCACCTACAATCAAAGAGCATTCTGAACTTCACCAAATATGGAATTGAACCAATCTTGGGACACAGAACTCCCATGACCAACAGAAAATACTGGAAGGGTTTGGTGGGCATTGACCTTGAGTTTGGGAGTTGTAGTTCACCTATATCCAGAGAGCACTTTGGACTCAAGCAATGATGGATCTGGACCAAACTTGGCACGAATCCTCAATTTGCCCAAATGTGAATACTGGTGGAGTTTTGGGAAATATACCCTGACATTTGGGAGTTGTAGTTTCTGGTATTTATAGTTCACCTACAATCCAAGAGCATGTTGAACCCCACCAACAACAGAATTGGGGCAAGCTTGCCACACAGAACCACCATACTTAAGGCCATCCAGTCCAACTCCCTTCACCAGGGCAAGAAAACGTAATCAAAGCCCTCCTGACGAAGAGCCATCCAGCCATAGATATAGATAGATATATATGATTCACACACACACTGATATAGTATCATCGATTTGAAAGGGGGACAATTATATCTTGCATGTTCCAGAGTAGGCAAACCAGACAATCTCCACATTAACACTGACAAAGAAACAACAAGGAACGCTGTTTACCCACAAGCATAAAGGAATTACATATATTAGAAACCATTACTTTATTTTCCAGATCACCAGTCTGGGCCACAGCAACGCGTGGCAGGGGACAACTAGTATGTGTGTGTGTGTGTGTATGTGTGTGGGTGTGGGTATGTCCCTACTTTGTGGATTTTCACTTTTCGTGGGTGGTTCTGGAACGTAACACCCTCAATAAGTGAGGGAACACTGTGTGGGAAACACAGAGAGAAATCACAATGAGAAGACCAAGAATCCTCGACATGCAACTGACATTGGAGCAACCACCCAAACAGTACAGTAGTGTCATTTTTGTACCTTGAGCAAAATGTGGCCTTTCATACATTGCTGTACTGCAACCCCAGCATTCCTCACCATTGGTTATGCCATCTTAAGGCTGGTGGACATTGCAGCTCATTAGAACTGCATTTTGTTCATCTCGGTATAAAAACAATACTTTCTTCCACCAATATCATTATATGAGCAATTGTTTTGGCAACTGAAGATGACTCACCAGCTATGTACACTTCTTATATTGAAAACCCTTCCATTTAAATTAATTACAAACCCACATTTAGTCCATAATGGGTAAGAACAGATCTTCTGCTCTCCAAACATTTTGGATTACGTGTGTCATCATCCCCACTAACATTGGGACATACTGGTTTGGAACGATAAGCATTTTACTCACCTTGAAAGTGACAGATGACAGGAACTTGAATGCATAGATTTCTTTCCCATTATTGTGCATATTTTATTTCTTTTATTTACTTTCTCGACTTTCTCCTGATATAGGGACTCAAGGCAGCAACATTACTAATTGTGGTGAATTGTCTCATTTCTGGTACATCATAGCAATGTGCTTGTTTTTAAAACAATAATAATAATAATAATAATAATAATAATAATGGGTTGTTGTAGGTTTTTTCGGGCTGTATGGCCATGGTCTAGAGGCATTCTCTCCTGACGTTTCGCCTGCATCTATGGCAAGCATCCTCAGAGGTAGTGAGGTCTGTTGGAACTAGGGAAAAGGGTTTATATTTCTGTGGAATGACCAGGGTGGGAAAAGGACTCTTGTCTGCCGGAGCTAGGTGTGGATGTTTCAACTGACCACCTTGATTAGCATATAATGGCCTGACAGTGCCTGGAGCAAACTTTTGTTGAGGGGTGATTAGATGTCCTTGTTTGTTTCCTCTCTGTTGTTGTGCTTCGACAATACAATAATAATAATAATAATAATAATAATAATATAATAATAATAATCGTTATTTATACCCCGCCACCATCTCCCCAAAGGGGACTCAGGGTGGCTAACATGAGGCCAAGCCCAAGAGTTACAATAGAGCAAAGTAAAATACAACAAATAAATAATAAACATCAAAGCAAAATGCAAACAATAACAAATATACTAATAATTACTTTTTGGTTGAATTTTCACAACAACTAAAATAATTGAAAGAACAAACAGTAAAAAAGGAAAGGTCTGATTAAAAAATTGCCCAGGGGACTCCCAGATGTTTTACCATCTTGTGGGAGGCTTCTCTCATGTCCCCGTATGGGAAGCTGGAGCTAACAGACTGTAGCTCACCCTGTCTCTCGGCTTCAAACCGCTGACCTTCAGGTCAGCAGTTCAGCCGGCACAAGGGTTTAACCCATTGTGCCACTGCGGCTCCTAAAAACATTTAAAAAAAATACATCGACAATATATTAAAAAATATTTAAACAACCATTAAAAGTACAAGTGACTTACGATAAAGGAGTAAAAAAGTCTGCTAAGGTATCCCTAAAGCTGATTACATGGTATTCATATTATAAAAAAATTCTCTCATATGTGAAGGAGCCAGATTCCCAAGGAAGATTCCTTTTAACTAAAAATAATGAAAATTATGTTGAAGAGCTGAAAAGGGACGGATAATGTCTTTCGAAGTCCAGTATATGGGTGGAGGCATTCTACAATCATGTAGAATACAATTCTGCATAGAATCATAGAATCAAAGAGTTGGAAGAGACCTCATGGGCCATCCAGTCCAACCCCCTGCCAAGAAGCAGGAATATTGCATTCAAATCACCCTTGACAGCCTCTGTTTAAAAGCCTGCAAAGAAGGAGCCTCCACCACACTCCGGGGAAGAGAGTTCCACTGCTGAACGGCTCTCACAGTCAGGAAATTCTTCCTCATGAATACAGTGATTGCTGTGATACTTTGATCTGTTTTTTAAGTGAGAAAATACTTGGTGTGTATGTGGTAGTTGCTGAATCAGGTCTGGAAACTTGGAGAGCCTCGGTTCTTGTTTACTCAGGATTATTCCTATTTACTCAGAGCAGAACTTGCTCTCTAATCAGAGTGCTTTGGGATTTCTGCCTAAATCCTGCTGAAGTTGATGAAACCAGTTAGAGAAAACTAACTTAAGGTCTACTGTGTTGAGGTGGATGCATTCCCAGGTAAGTGGATATAGAACTGCAGAATTCATTCTGCAAATGTGCCTACTAGGTTATGGCTTTCAATGAGTAGGAGGAAAGATCCCTTAAATGCCATCATTTGTTAACATGGAATGTATCACCTTTGTGTGCCCAGGAGGGAGTCTCTCATTTGGTATCAGCCATTGATTGAGTTTCTGGGTTTGAGCCTGCCACTTTTGGACTCTTGCTTGCTGAGGTGTTCCAGCAGGTGTCTCTGTAGGTCTTAGAAAATTTGTTGTTCGCTTCCGACTCTTCATGACCTCATGAACCAGCCCATGCCAGAGCTCCCTGTCAGCCGTCACCACCCCAGCTCCTTCAGAGTCAAGCCAGTCACTTCAAGGATACCATCCATCCATCTTGCCCTTGGTCGGCCCCTCTTCCTTTTTCCTTCCATTTTCCCCAGCATCATTGTCTTCTCTAAGCTTTCCTGTCTTCTCATGATGTGGCCAAAGGACTTCATCTTTGCCTCTAATATCCTTCCCTCCAATGAGCAGTTGGGCTTTATTTCCTGAAGTATGGACTGGTTGGATCTTCTGGCTGTCCAAGGCACTCTCAGAACTTTCCTCCAACACCACAGTTCAAAAGCATCTATCTTCCTTCGCTCAGCTCTCACATCCGTAGGTGACTATGGGGAATACCATTGCTTTGACTATGCGGATCTTTGTTGCCAGTGTGATGTCTCTACTCTTCACTATTTGATCGAGATTGGACATTGCTCTCCTCCCAAGAAGTAAGCGTCTCCTGATTTCCTGGCTGCAGTCTGCATCTGCTGTAATAATAATAATAATAATACTTTATTTGTACCTCGCTACCATCTCCCCAAGGGACTCGGTGCGGCTTACATGAGGCCGAGCCCACAACACAACAATAAACAATAACAACAATAATACAAAACAATAAATAAACTCATAAGCAGAAAATAAGCAATAAACATTAACAATAACACAACGACGTTTAAAAACCTATGGCTGGGCCAAATGTAATAATTAAAATTTAAAAATAATGCTGAGCATGAACAGGTGAAATATAACTAGGATAGATTTTCCAGAGAGGGATGGGGCGTGCAGACATCCTAGATCATTAATAAAGTGCATATAAGGACATATTGCTGGGAGATTCCTTATTCTGGGAAGGCACACTAGAACAACCACGTTTTCAGGCTCCTCCTAAAGACTGCAAGAGTTGGGGTATGCCTGATGTCCTTGGGGAGTGAGTTCCAGAGTCGAGGGGCCACCATCGAGAAGGCCCTCTCCCTCATCCCCATCAATCGTGTCTGTGATGGAGGTGGGAGCGCGAGCAGGGCCTCTCCAGATGATCGAAGAGATCGTGAGGGTTCATACACAGAAATGTGGTCACGCAGGTAGGTGGGTCCCAAACCGTTAATCTTTGCACCTAGAAATACAAAGCCTGTCACTGCCTCCATGTTTTCTCCTCTATTTCCCAGTTGTCAATCATTCTCGTCGCCATAATCTTGGTTTTTTTATGTTTAGCTGCAACCCAGCTTTTGCACTTCCTTCTTGATTAGGAAGTTCCTCAGTTTCTCCTCACTTTCGGCCATTCAAGTGGTATCATCTGCATATCTAAGGTTGCTAATGTTTCTTCCAGCAATTTTCACCCCAGCCTTGCATTCCTCAAGCCTCGCACATCGCATGATGTGTTCTGCATACAAGTTGAATAGGTTGGGTGAATGTATACAACCCTGCTGTATGCCTTTCTTGAACCAGTCTGTTGTTCCATGGTCAGTTCTTACTGTTGCTACTTGGTCATTATACAAATTCCTCAGGAGAGAGACACCTTATACATAGTGTGCTGGTACGACTGTACCAGGAGCTCCAACTTCCTTTTTTTCTTTGAGTGTTTGCATGTATTCCAAGGTTCCATGCATTTTGCAATAAGGTGGCTTCCCTTGGTTTGCAATAATAGGGCCAATGACCCATCAATCATCATTAGGTTCTTTAGTTCTGCCCCTTTTTCTGGGTTTAGGAGGGGAAAAGGGGACCTCTAGTTCAGTTCACACAGAGAAGCCTTTCGTACAGGACATGAATCAGTTCCACCTGTAGAAAGCTTCGTCTTTTACAGCTTTTGCTGGGGGGAATTCAGTCCCACAGCTCTACAGAGAAGCATAGCTTTTGCTGGGGGAATCCAGTCCCACAGCTTTACAGCCAGCCTTCGCTGGGAATTGAAGACCTTCTTTCCTCTTGGAAATCTACAAAAGGACTCTGTTTGGTAAGGACCACTCGCGGCAGCCATAACGCAATTTGGACCGGGTGTAGGGGCCCACGCCAGCAGAGCCTAAGACAGATTGCCCAGGTAGAGGTCAAGGATTTCCCTGATAGAGAAGAAACAGTTCATGAAGATAGTTGCCTGTCCCTTGTGGACAAGATTAAGAAAGCCACCAGTTGATTCAAAGCCTTGAAGTAGTTGTTTGATTTACTGAAGACCTAAGCAATAATAAAGAAGTCTGTTAAACTTTCCAAGTTTCTAAAGACTTTGTTTAGGGAAATCCAAAGGGCCTCTAATCCAAGGCACTCTTGGCATCCCGTTGGGCATACAGAACACGTCCTGTCTACAGACCTTTTCACAGGCTCAGTGTGTGACAGCACACATAGGTTTTGCATTTCTATTGCTCTTCATACAAACAACCTGTTCACTCATGGGTATAAAGGTTTAGAAAAGAACTTTCCAGTCATTTCATGTTGGTGACACACTGTTTAGACAGGGATCATTTTGCAACACAGTCATTCACCTTTAGTAGCAAACGAGAGGTTAAACCAATCCATTAAAAGAGATCTGGAGACATGTATAAACTGTAATAACTAAATGTCTGGGTGTAGGGACAACAGCTCACCAGCACTCCAGAACTCTGCACGCAGTCAGGAGCCCCCTTGGGCTTGTGAAGGCGGCAAACAGGACAGCACACCACAAGTTGAATTCCAATTGCAGAAGATGTTTATTTTGGGCCAGAGCAATAAGCGACAGCAGGGTGCTCACTGCACAAAAAGAAAGTTAAAAGCATCACAAGCCATCCCCTCCCAATGCCAGAGATACAACTTAATGGTGTAACATTAGAAAATGTTGACCATTTCCGCTACCTTGGCAGCCACCTCTCCACCAAAATCAACATCGACACCGAAATACAACACCGCCTGAGCTCTGCGAGTGCAGCATTTTCCCGAATGAAGCAGAGAGTGTTTGAGGACCGGGACATCCGTAAGGATACCAAGGTGCTTGTCTATAAAGCTATTGTCCTCCCAACCCTGCTATATGCCTGCGAAACGTGGACTGTCTACAGACGTCACATGCAACTCCTGGAACGATTCCATCAGCGCTGCCTCTGAAAAATCCTGCAAATCTCTTGGGAAGACAAGCGGACAAACGTCAGCGTGCTGGAAGAAGCAAAGACCACCAGCATTGAAGTGATGGTCCTCTGCCATCAACTCCGCTGGACCGGCCATGTTGTCCGGATGCCTGACCACCGTCTCCCAAAGCAGTTGCTCTACTCCGAACTCAAGAACGGAAAACGGAATGTTGGTGGACAGGAAAAGAGATTTAAAGATGGGCTCAAAGCCAACCTTAAAAACTCTGGCATAGACACTGAGAACTGGGAAGCCCTGGCCCTTGAGCGCTCCAGCTGGAGGTCAGCTGTGACCAGCAGTGCTGCAGAATTGAGGAGGCACGAGTGGAGGGTGAAAGAGAGAAATGTGCCAGGAGGAAGGCCGTCAAGCCAACCCCGACTGGGACCGCCTTCCACCTGGAAACCAGGCCTTCTCTGTGGGAGAAGATGTGGGTCAAGAATAGGGCTCCACAGACACCTACAAACCCAGAAAAATAGTCATAAAGGAAGACCATCTTACTCGTCCAACGAGGGATCGCCTAAGTAAGTAAAGTCTCCTTGGTGTTCAAAGATTATTTATTTCATTGGTCTAAGATTACTAATATAGATTTTCATTGCCTCTCTATGACTTTGGCAATAGCTAACAATGGCATGATTATGGTCTCTGACCCTGAGCACTTAATTGGGAAGTGTCTTATCTGCCTTTCTCTTTCAAGCACAGACTTCAGGTGGCCGAGAGGAATTAGGGAGTGTTAGCGAGCCAGTTCTGCTCCAGTGATTTCATCCTTGAGAATAATCCACCTCCCTGTGGCAGTTCTCTCTCCAAGCATCAACAGTTTTGCAAACAAAGGACTTTTGCAAATCAGGACATATGGGACTTAGAATTCTTTGGGAGCCATTGCTGTCCAAGATTGTGTGTTGTGAGGCACAATTTGGAAAGCTCTGCTCTAGAACAACAGAATAGAATTGTAGCGCTGGAAGATATACCCCAACAGTCATCTAGACCAACCCCGTTCTGCCATGTAGGAAGACACAAGGAGGATGTCAATGTCAAGAGCTCTTTCTATTAGATAGTCTCAGATTTATAGATTTCTCTACAAGTATGATGAAAAAAAAAATATCTGTGAATGGAGACACCATCAAAGCCCTCCCAACAGGTCCGTCCAATCCAGTCGCATTTAGTTGTGTATGGAAACTGTCAAAGCTTGGATTGGATAGCCATCTCTTCGGAAGGCTTTGATGGTGCCTTCATTAAATGCAGTTGGACTGGATGGCCATCTGTTGGGAGGGCTTTGATGTTATCTCCATACTTAATTAAATGTGGTTGGACTGGATGGCCATCTATTGGGAGGGTTTTGATGGTATCTCCATACATAATGAAATGTGGCTGAAGTGGATAGCCATCTGTTGGGAGGGCTTTGATGGTGTCTCCATGCACAACTAAATGTGGTTGGACTGGATGGCCATCTGTTGATACATAATTAAATCATAGAATAGAATCATAGAATCATAGAATCAAAGAATTGGAAGAGACCTCATGGGCCATCCAGTCCAACCCCCTGCCAAGAAGCAGGGATATTGCATTCAAATCACCCCTGACAGATGGCCATCCAGCCTCTGTTTAAAAGCTTCCAAAGAAGGAGCCTCCACCACACTCCGGGGCAGAGAGTTCCACTGCTGAATGGCTCTCAGAGTCAGGAAGTTCTTCCTCATGTTCAGATGGAATGTGGCTGAAGTGGATGGCCATCTTTGGGAGGGCTTTGATGGTGTCTCCATACTTAATTAAACGTGGCTGGACTGGATGACCATCTGTTGGGAGGGCTTTGATGTTATCTCCATACATAATTACCGTAAATGTGGTTGGACTGGATGCCCATCTGTTGGGAGGGTTTTGATGGTATCTCCATACATAATTAAATGCGGTTGGACAGGATGGCCATCTGTCGAGAGGGCTTTGATGGTGTCTCCATGCACAACTAAATACAGTTGGACTGGAGGGCCATCTGTTGGGAGGGCTTTGATGGTAACTTCCCACATAATTATATGTGGCTGAAGTGGATGGCCATCTTTGGGAGGGCTGTGATGGTATCTCCATACGTAATTGTGCCTGAAGTGGATGGCCATCTGTTGGGAGGGCTTTGATGTTATCTCCATGCACAACTAAATGCGGTTGGACTGGATGACCATCTGTTGGGCCTTTGATGTTATCTCCATACATAATTAAATGTGGCTGAAGTGGATGACCATCTGTTGGGAGGGCTTTGATGGTATCTCCATACTTAATTAAATGTGGTTGGATTGGATGGCCATCTGTCGGGAGGGCTTTGATGGTATCTCCATACTTAATTAAATGTGGTTGGATTGGATGGCCATCTGTCGGGAGGGCTTTGATGGTATCTCCATACATAATTAAATGTGGTTGGACTGGATGGCCATCTGTTGGGAGGGCTTTGATGGTATCTCCATACATAATTAAATGTGGTTGGACTGGATGGCCATCTGTTGGGAGGGCTTTGATGGTATCTCCATACATAATTAAATGTGGTTGGACTGGATGGCCATCTATTGGGAGGGCTTTGATGGTATCTCCATACATAATTAAATGTGGCTGAAGTGGATGGCCATCTATTGGGAGGGCTTTGATGGTATCTCCATACATAATCAAATGTGGCTGAAGTGGATAGCCATCTGTTGGGAGGGCTTTGATGGTATCTCTATACATAATTAAATGCGGTTGGACAGGATGGCCATCTGTCGAGAGGGCTTTGATGGTGTCTCCATGCACAATACAGTTGGACTGGAGGGCCATCTGTTGGGAGGGCTTTGATGGTATCTCCATACATAATTAAATGTGGCTGAAGTGGATGGCCATCTTTGGGAGGGCTGTGATGGTATCTCCATACGTAATTGTGCCTGAAGTGGATGGCCATCTGTTGGGAGGGCTTTGATGTTATCTCCATGCACAACTAAATGCGGTTGGACTGGATGGCCATCTGTTGATACATAATTAAATGTGGCTGAAGTGGATGGCCATCTGTTGGGAGGGCTTTGATGGTATATTATCCATACATAATTAAATGTGGTTGGACTGGATGGCCATCTGTTGGGAGGGCTTTGATGGTGTCTCCATACTTAATTAAATGTAGTTGAAGTTGATGGCCACTTGTCGGGAGGGCTTTGATGGTATCTCCATACATAATTAAATGCAGTTGGACTGGATGGCCATCTGTTGGGAGGGCTTTGATGTTATCTCCATACTTAATTAAATGTGGTTGGACTGGATGGCCATCTATTGGGAGGGCTTTGATGGTATCTCCATACATAATTAAATGTGGCTGAAGTGGATGGCCATCTATTGGGAGGGCTTTGATGGTATCTCCATACATAATCAAATGTGGCTGAAGTGGATAGCCATCTGTTGGGAGGGCTTTGATGGTATCTCTATACATAATTAAATGCGGTTGGACAGGATGGCCATCTGTTGAGAGGGCTTTGATGGTGTCTCCATGCACAACTAAATACAGTTGGACTGGAGGGCCATCTGTTGGGAGGGCTTTGATGGTATCTCCATACATAATTAAATGTGGCTGAAGTGGATGGCCATCTTTGGGAGGGCTGTGATGGTATCTCCATACGTAATTGTGCCTGAAGTGGATGGCCATCTGTTGGGAGGGCTTTGATGTTATCTCCATGCACAACTAAATGCGGTTGGACTGGATGGCCATCTGTTGATACATAATTAAATGTGGTTGGACTGGATGGCCATCTGTTGGGAGGGCTTTGATGGTGTCTCCATACTTAATTAAATGTAGTTGAAGTTGATGGCCACTTGTCGGGAGGGCCTTGATGGTATCTCCATAGATAATTAAATGCGGTTGGACTGGATGGCCATCTGTTGGGAGGGCTTTGATGTTATCTCTATACTTAATTAAATGTGGTTGGACTGGATGGCCATCTGTTGGGAGGGCTTTAATGGTATATGCATACATAATTAAATGTGGCTGAAGTGGATGGCCATCTGTCGGGAGGGCTTTGATGGTATCTCCATACTTAATTAAATGTGGTTGGACTGGATGGCCATCTGTTGGGAGGGCTTTAATGGTATATGCATACATAATTAAATGTGGCTGAAGTGGATGGCCATCTGTTGGGAGGGCTTTGATGTTATCTCCATACTTAATTAAATGTGGTTGGACTGGATGGCCATCTGTTGGGAGGGCTTTAATGGTATATGCATACATAATTAAATGTGGCTGAAGTGGATGGCCATCTGTCGGGAGGGCTTTGATGGTATCTCCATACTTAATTAAATGTGGTTGGACTGGATGGCCATCTGTTGGGAGATGGGGCTGGAAAGTTTGTGTGTGTGTGTGTGTGTCTGTTATACACATGTCCGTATTGATGTTTGTACGTCAAACACATGCGCCACCTGCTGGCAGGATTGTGTACTTCTCCCTTTCCTCTCCTGCCTTGCTTCTGCATCGCAAAGCCTGGCAAACCAGGCTTCGTAATGGCGCCGGAAGCTTCACTTCTCTCACTGCGCATGCCCAGTTCCTAGAGCGCCTTCTGTTGGAGCCGGAAGTTCCGGTCTTTGGACTCTGCTTCCTGTCTCTCCTCAGGGCGGCCAGGATGGAGGCTGTGGAGGAGTTGGATATCGATGTGGAAGGGGATGTGGCGGCCGCAGCGCAAATGGGGTAAGCGGGGCAGGCTTCAGGCCTTCAGCTAGGCCTCATCATCTGAGGGGGAAAAGGAAAGGGCCCGAGGGTGTTAGGAATTGTGGGAGTTGTAGTCCAAAACACCTGGAGGGCCCAAATTGACCCTTGCCTGATCTATATCCATGCATTTCCTTTATTTTTCTGCTAAAGTTAATGATAATGATAGCAACATTCCAGTTTCTGAATCCAGATTGTCCAGAGGAGCGCGTCTAAAATAATCAAGGGTCTGGAGAACAAGCCCTATGAGGAGCGGGTTAAAGAGCTGGGCATGTTTAGCCTGAAGAAGAGAAGCCTGAGAGGAGACATGATAGCCATGTATAAAAATGTGAGAGGAAGTCATAGGAAGGAGGGCGCAAGCTTGTTTTCTGCTGCCCTGGAGAGTAGGACAATCACTAGAATCAAAGAGTTGGAAGAGACCTCATGGGCCATCCAGTCCAACCCCCTGCCAAGAAGCAGGAATATTGCATCCAAATCACCCCTGACAGATGGCCATCCAGCCTCTGTTTCAAAGCTTCCAAAGAAGGAGCCTCCACCACACTCCGGGGCAGAGAGTTCCACTGCTGAACGGCTCTCACAGTCAGGAAGTTCTTCCTCATGTTCAGATGGAATCTCCTCTCTTGTAGTTTGAAGCCATTGTTCCATTGCGTCCTAGTCTCCAGGGAAGCAGAAAACAAGCTTGCTCCCTCCTCCCTGTGGCTTCCTCTCACATATTTATACATGGCTCTCATATCTCCTCTCAGCCTTCTCTTCTTCAGGCTAAACATGCCCAGCTCCTTAAGCCGCTCCTCATAGGGCTTGTTCTCCAGACCCTTGATCATTTTAGTCGCCCTCCTCTGGACACATTCCAGCTTGTTAATATCTCTCTTGAATTGTGGTGCCCAGAATTGGACACAATATTCCAGGTGTGGTCTAACCAAAGCAGAATAGAGGGGTAGCATGACTTCCCTAGATCTAGACACTATGCTCCTATTGATACAGGCCAAAATCCCATTGGCTTTTTTTGCCGCCACATCACATTGTTGGCTCATGTTTAACTTGTTGTCCACGAGGACTCCAAGATCTTTTTCACACGTACTGCTCTCGAGCCAGGCATTGTCCCCCATTCTGTAGCTTTGCATTTTCGTTTTTCCTGCCAAAGTGGAGAATCTTGCATTTGTCACTGTTGAACTTCATTTTGTTAGTTTTGGCCCATCATCTCTCTAATCTGTCAAGATCGTTTTGAATCCTGCTCCTGTCCTCTGGAGTATTGGCTATCCCTCCAATTTGGTGTCGTCTGCAAACTTGATAATCATGCCTTCTAGCCCTTCATCTAAGTCATTAATAAAGGCTTACCATATTTGTATACAGCCTGGAGGCGACTCAAAGCAGTTCACATTCGGCAACAATTCGATGCCACAACAATTAAAAACAATTAAAACAGTCATAGCTTGTTTTCTGCTTCCCTGGAGACTAGGACGCGGAACAATGGCTTCAAACTAAAAAGGAGATTCCATCTGAACATGAGGAAGAACTTCCTGACTGTGAGAGCCGTTCAGCAGTGGAACTCTCTGCCCCGGAGTGTGGTGGAGGCTCCTTCTGTGGAAGCTTTTAAACAGAGGCTGGATGGCCATCTGTCAGGGGTGATTTGAATGCAATATTCCTGCTTCTTGGCAATGGGGTTGGACTGGATGGCCCATGAGGTCTCTTCCAACTCTTTGATTCTATGATTCTAAATCTTATTAAAATGTTTAGCATATAGTATAAAAACAGTACAAAGCCAAAAAATATTATCATAAGCATTTATTTTGATTTAGTTTGAATATTTGTACCCCGCCGTTCTCAACCCCTGGGTGGGACTCAAGGCGGCTTCCAATCAGCAGCAATTCGATGCCTCAATATATACATAATAAAACAAACAGTCAATAATTATAAATAGTTAAAAACATCTCCTTACCAAAGTCATTATCCAATTGCATCGTCAAGTTGTTCAATGATTTCATATTTACTAGATTATGCTACATTAGCAAAAGGTTGCTCAAAAAAACCAGGTTTTAACCTTTTTCTGGAAAGTTAGAAGGGAGGGGGCCACTCTTACAACCCTAGGGAGGGTGTTCCACAGCCGAGGGGCCACCACTGAGAAGGCCCTGTCTCTTGTTCCTGCCAACCGAACCTGTGAAGAAGGCAGGACAGAGAGCAGGGCCTCCCCAGAAGATCTTAGATTCCTAGATGGTTCATAAGGAGAGATACATTCAGACAGATAAGCTGGGCCAGATGTCCTCAAACTAAGGCCGCGGGCCGGATACAGCCCTCCAAGGTCATTTACCGGCCCTTGCTCAGGGTCAACCTAAGTCTGAAATGACTTGAAAGACACAACAACAACAACCAATCCTATCTCATCAGCCAAAATCAGGCCCACACTTCCCATTGAAATACTAATAAGTTTATATTTGTTAAAATTGTTCTTCATTTTAATTATTGTATTGTTGTTAAGTGTTTTTTGCACTACAAATAAGATATGTGCATAGGAATTCATTCACGTTCTTTCCAAATTATAATCCGGCCCTCCAACAGTTTGAGGGACTGTGACCTGGCCCCTTTGTTTAAAAAGTTTGAGGACCCCTGGTTTAGGGCTTTAGGAAGAACTTCCTGACCGTACGAGCTGTTCAACAGTGGAACTCTCTGTCTCGGAGTGAAATGGAAGCTCCTCCCTTGGAAACTTTTAAACAGAGGCTGGGTGACTATCTGTCAGAGCTGCTTTGATTGTGCTTTTTCTGCATGGAAGAAGGGGGTTGGACTAGATGGCCCATGTGGTCTCTTTCCGCTCTATTATTCTATGATTCTACAAACGGCTAGCTCCCACCTTATCAGCTTTTAGGAAAAGCTTGAAAACCTGGCTGTTTTGCCTTGGGGAACAGTCATGGCATGGGGAACAATAATCCCCATGCCATGACTGTCCCAGTATATACTTGTCCCCTTGATACACCCCACCTTATTCCTAGCTAGAAATTAAAATCCATAGCTTGTCCCTCCTGTAGCTCCCACTAGTTAAATTACTTAGGTTATCCTATCTTGTCCTATGCCCCTTGTTTTTATCCTCACACTTTGGCCCAGCTCACTCTGATTAACTCCTTATCCTTAATCTTATTTTTACGTTATGCTTGGTGTTATATCCCATTATGTTAATCTCCTTTTATTGTTTGTATGTTTTTGTTTTATGGTTGTACTTTATTTTAATGTTGATTTTAATTTTAATTATTATTTGCTGTATGTATCTTATTTGTTTACTGTGTTTGTTGGGCTTTGCCTCATGTTAGCTGCCCCACGAGGAGGAGATAATAATATAATAATAATAATAATAATAATAATAATAATACTTTATTTATACCCCACCACCATCTCCCCAAGGGACTCGGAGCGGCTTACATGAGGCCAAGCCCAACAACACATCAATAACATAAGAAATCAATAAACAAAAACAATACATTTAGTATAAATCACATATACACAATAACACACAAAGATTTAAAAACCCATGGCTGGGCCAAATATAGTAGTTTAAAATTAAAATTAAACGCTGGGCATGAACAAGATAGGATATATCTGGTAGGAGGGTTTTAAAAGAAGTGAGGGGAGCACAATCCAATGAATGAAGTGCATTCTGAGGACATTTTGCTGGGAACTATTTCTTTATTCCGGGAAGGCACACTGGAACACCCATGTTTTCAGGCTCCTCCTAAATGCCAATGTTGGGGCATTCCTGATATCCCTGGGAAGTGAGTTCCAGAGTCAGGGGGCCACCACCGAGAAGGCGCTCTCCCTCGTCCCCACCAACCACACCTGCGAGGGAAGTGGGGACCGAGATCAGGGCCTCTCCAGATGATCGAAGAGATTGTGTGGTGGGGTATAAATAAAGTATAATAATAATAATAATAATAATAATAATAATAATAATGGGGAAAAGGTGTCTCCATTGAAGCGTTATCCCTAATTCGTGTTTCCACAACAAAGCAAATTTTTCAAAATCCAATTATCACTGGGACAGAAAGTGTGATGAAATCTTCTGAACAGGGGCAAAGACAGAAAACAAGCACCACAGGGGTGTTAATCCTTCCCTTGCTATCAAAAGCGCTTGTGTGTGTGTGTGTATAATGTGGCTGGAGTTAGACTTAAAAATGTACCTGTTCTGACTTCCAATAAATTCAACTTATTCATAACTTGGGGACTGCCTATACTTGTAAATGCTGTATTAATACTATGTTACTTTCACTATGTCTCAAAAGCATTAATACAATTCTTGCTTCTAAGAGGATAGTTCCTTTAAATATTCAGATAGGTAATACATTGCTTTTTTCCAGAAACTATGACGATCCATCATCCAGCGTGCTGCAAGATCATTACCTGGATTCAACATGGAGAACAGACATGGGACTTGTAAGTTTGAATGGGAAATAAGCTGCTACTCATTCTGTGTCAAACATACTATATAAGGAAAATTGACCCATTCCTGCAGGGATGGTTTGAATAATTGTTGAATAATGGTTGAATAATGGTTATATATTTTTGTCTTAGCCATGGAGTCTTGATAACACAATTAGTGAAGAAAACAAGGCCGCCATTGAGAAGATGTTGTTGGAAGAAGAGTATCCTTTTGCCATTCATTTTGATCAAAGAAAGAAATGGTATTCTGATGCAGGTTTCAAATTAATGTGCTACCATTATTACGGTTTAAAATAATTTTCTGAGAATGCAGTTTGAACTGTCACCACCATGACAGTACATCAAATGCCAAAGGCCTTATGCTTGTTTAACAAAGATAGTTGTGCTTTTTCTGTCCCTGAATCAAGTCCCTATTAATAAACATATCTTACATTAATCAAGTCCTAAATATCCATGTGAGTATGTCATATTGAACTAAACATATTTTTAATATATGTTTTTATTGCTGACACAGGTAGGATAATATCACAATCCATCACCATTTCCAAATACATATCAAATATTGTTTTCATAGTGTTCTTATCCTTACCTATTCCACCTTTATCTCCCACTTGTGTCTATCGATTTTACACCCCCTCCGCCACCCTCTGGGAACAGTACTTGTCTTCATTCAAGTATTATTTTAATTGAACAATCATGGAAAGAGAATAGTTTTGCTTTTTATATCCTTCGACTTTATCTATCAATCTTCCCCATTTCTGAACCCAGGTCTTCTTGATTCGGCATGATGTATATTTGGCTCTTCTTTCAGAGATGTAGTCCTGAAGCATAAAGTCTGCTAGGTAACCGTACCATTTCTTATCTTCCCACTTTTTGTGGTCTTTCCACCCCAAGGCCGCAGTTGCTTGGGCAGAAACTATCATGTATTTTATAATTTTCCCCCAAGCTTTGATGTTTTCGTTCTTGTCTAATTTCTGGGTGAAAAATACTTTTTTAAATTCAAAATCAATTTATGCCCTATTAATTCTTTCATTTTCTTTTTACTTTATTATAAAAATTTTGTACTCTGCTGCATTCCCACCACATATGTATATAGGTACCAATTTTCCACATCTGTGCCAACACAATTTTGTGGTTGTTTTAGTTATATGTGCTAATTTAATTGGGGTTCTGTACCATTTAGTCAGTATTTCCCTTTGTGTTTCTCTAATACTTATATACTTGATATTTTTTATTGTATTGATCCAGTGTTTAATATCTGAATAATTGTTATTTAGACCCTCTTTTCATATTTCTATCAATGCTTGTTTCAAATTATATTGAATTCCAACTAATTTCTTGTATATGAACCCCATCAGGCCTTTCTCCTTTTCTAATTTCTAATTTAACTTTAAAATTTGATCAAAATCTGTTTCTGGGCCTTCCTTTTTCCTCCACATCACGGTCCTTTGTTTCAATCCGTTCCAAAGGAACCAGATACACTGACCACATTTGTACTTTAATGTCTCCCAATCCTTAGTTGTCTCATCTGGGTTTAGGAGATATTTTATCAGTTTCATTCCATTTTGTTTCAAATTTATTATCTGGATTTTGATTCCTCCCTGCTACCCATGGGAGGAATGGAAAAGAAAAAGTTACTTCTTGCCATTTTCCAGACAGATTGTTCAGGGCCGGTGTCTTCCCTACCCCCTCCACGCCTTACTTATTTTAGAACAATGCCATGTATCTCTTATCTCAGGCTCAAGGGCACTGTCCTCCCAGTATTATAACTCCCAATGGCTCAAATACAGTCACCTCCCCTTCCATACTTATAAGGTGAATACAAAGCTTAGACATGTGAAATGAACAAGTAATACCAACATATAGCCCATGTGCCTGGTACAACTTGCTATAAAATGCTAAACCAAGAGGCACAAACAATACTGTGAATACAGACCCAACCACCCCCCTAATTGTGAATCCTTATAATTATTCACATTCTTCACTTTAAAGACCCGTTACAGGGTGGCATAGAACTAAATAGATCTTACTATATAGAAGGGATTTGTAGGATTGCTATGCCAGGAAGTTTTTTGTATCTCTATGTAGAGTTTTATTTTCCCCTTGAGACTCAATAATAGAATACAGGCAGTCCCCAAGTTATGAACAAGATATGTTCTGTAGGTTTGTTCTTAAGTTGAATTTGTTTGTAAGTTGGAACAGGAACATTTTAAAGTGTAACTTCAGATATCTATCTAAATAAATAAATAAATAAATAAAAATGTAATGTTAGTTTGTGGGATTAACATAACTCAAAAACCACTGGGGCGAATTGACACCAAATTTGGACACAAGATACCTATCAGGCCAATAAGTGACCCATAAAAACACTGGAAAACAGCAGAAGAGACATTAAAAGTCAAAATATTAAAATAAATTACAATGCATGTGTAAAACCACATATACACAAATATACACACACACATATACACATATATACACATACAAAACATAGATACACAGACTGGGCCACAGCAACGTGTGGCAGGGGACGGCTAGTCTATATATATAAATGTAATGTTTGTGGGATTAACATAACTCAAAAACCACTGGACGAATTGCCACCAAATTTGGCCACAAGACACCTACTAACCCAAGGAGTGACCATCACTCAAAGAAATTGATTTTGTCATTTGGGAGTTGTAGTTGCTGGGATTTATAGTTCACCTACAATCAAAGAGCATTCTGAACTCCACCAATGATGGAATTGAAGCAAACATGGCACATAGGACTCCAACAACCAACAGAAAATTCTGAAAAGGTTTGGTGGGCATAGACCTTGAGCTTGGGAGTTGTAGTGCTCTCTGCATCCAGAGAGCACTGTGGACTCAAACAATAAAGGATCTAGACCAAACTTGGCACGAATACTCAATATGCCCAAATGTGAACACTGCTGGAGTTTGGGGAAAATAGACCTTGACATTTGGGAGTTGTAGTTGCTGGGATTTATAGTTCATACAATCAAAGAGCATTCTGAACCCCACCAATGATAGAATTGGGCCAAACTTCCCACACAGAACCCCCATGACCAACAGAAAATACTGTGTTTTCTGATGGTCTTTGGCAACCCTTCTGACACCCCCTTGTGACCCCCCAGGTTTCCCGACCCCCAGGTTGAGAAATGCTGCCTAAAGGCCATCCAGTCCACCTGCCTTCACCAGGGCAAGAAAACATAATCAAAGCCCTCCTGACAAAGAGCCATCCAGACACAGATATAGATAGATAGATATGATTCAAACACACAGATATAGTATCATAGATTTGAAAGGGACTCCTAAAGAAGGGCAATGATATGTTGCATGTTCCAGGGTGGGCAAACCAGGCAATCTCCACATCAACACTGACAAAGAGACAACAAGAAATACTGTTTACCCACAAGCATCAAGAAATTACATATCTTAGAAACCAACACTTTCTCATTATTTTATTTTCCAGCTCACCAGACTGGGCCACAGCAACGCATAGCAGGGGACAGCTAGTATATATATGCGCCTTATTCTATCCAAAGCTCTCATATTACTTTGGATAGAATAAGGCAGGGTGAACACCCCTGAGGTGTTCGTTTTGTTGTCTCTGGCCATGTTCGGGGGATTTCAGTTCATTTTCTTTCCCTGTAATCATTGCATTTTGGAAAAATTGGCTTGTTGTGGAAACAAGTATTGGTGAGAAAGCTTCAGTGGAGACCCCTTTCCCCCATGATAATAACGCTTCCAAGAGTGCATTTCCCTTCCGATGAGTGGATTTCTTCCTGTTATCTCAGCCCTGTTCTTAAGTAGGAGTCCTTTGTAAGTCAGATGTTTGTAACTTGCGGACTGCCTGTATTAGGTATTTGATTTTTTTTTAGAAAATTAATGTTCAAAAATGGAGCATTATATAATAACTTAGTGTTGTTTGAAGGCTGGAAGGCTTTTTTCCCCTTTGGAGAGCAGCTGCTTTGTATAATATGTTTTGTAAGTAGACACACAAATATGCTCTTTCCAAATGATTGAGCTGTATGTAGACATATTTTAAATTGTGCTGCGACTCTGCTGGTACAGGTAATATCCACTAGATTATTGCAGCAGAATTTAGGAGGAAAAAAAACAAACAATGAATAATGAAAACTTCTCTGGACAGAAACACCAATAATGATGCCTTAGAAGATCCTTAATACACCTCAGATACTATTTGTCGAGTAAATCGCTTCCAGAAAAACTTTGGCAGGAGCTGAAGGAAAGCGATAAAAAGTGCACAAAAAGGTAATGGTTTATGGCAGGGAGGAGAATTGGCATTATATATTAATTTCAAGAATTCTGTTAAAAGAATTAACATAACATGTATTGATTTTTGGTTTTTCTTCTGCTTTTTTTTTTACAGTCCACACAAGAAAGAGGCAAAACTCACGTAGGTCCTTCTAACATTACATCTGAGGGCAGAGTGGCCAAGCTATATTAAGTTAAAAGTTGAATATTGCTGATTTTTCTAAAAAGGAATAACACCCTGCAGCAATGTTAAGAATTCATATGCATGCTTTTAAATCTACCTTGTAAAAAGGTAAAGGTTTCCCCTTGACATTAAGTCTAGTTGTGACTCTGGGTGGGTGGTGCTCATCTCAATTTCTAAGCCGAAGAGCCAACGTTGTCCATAGACACCTCCAAGGTCATGTGGCAGGCATGACTGCATGGAGAACCATTACGTTCCCGCTAAAGCGGTACCTATTGATCTACTCACGTTTGCATGTTTTCGAATTGCTAGTTTGGCAGAAGTTGGGGCTAACAGCAGGAGCTCACCCCACTCTCTGGATTCGCACCACTAACTTTCGATCAGCAAGTCCAGCAGTTCAGTGGTTTAACCCACTGTGCCACCAGGGCCCCTGAAATCTGCCTTGATTTTTTTTTTTAAAAAAAAAATGCAACAGAATTGGCTTTATTATTGTATGGCTTCAAATCATTTCTGATTTATGGCGACCCTAACGTGACCTTTTCTTTGCAATATTTTTTCAGAAGGGTTTCTTTTTTACATTTCTATTAGATTACGCTCTCCACCAAAGTCAGCCACTGGATCATTGAAGTGGACAACAGAAGAGAAAGAGCTTTTTGAACAAGGACTGGTAAGTACCATTTATGGGTTACTCACTGACTGGATTTAAAAGTAGTATTATATCTAACTCTTTCTATGGTATGTTTCGGGTCGAACCTATCTTTGAGACTAAATCTCCTTCTATGAACCAGTGTGGACCTTGAGAATTAACATTTGTTTTCCATCAGACTAAATTTGGCAGAAGATGGACGAAAATTTCCATGATGATTGGAAGTCGCAATGTTCTTCAAGTAAAGAGTTATGCCAGGCAGTACTTTAAGAACAAGGTAAGCTTTATAAAGATGACCAATGACAGGCTAGCGAACTAGCCATGTGGAATAAATCTGTGTTTAACTAGGGCTTGAGCTGGGCCAACATCTAAATGGTTATAAGCATGAAATAAAAGATTTAGTGATGTTTCCTGATTATTTTGGATGTCTTAAAGTAAAGAAATCCTATCTTTTGGTTAAACCCCTGTGCCGGCAGGACTGAAGACTGACAGGTCACAGGTTCGAATCTGGGGAGGCAGATGAGCTCCCTCTATCAGCTCCAGCTCCCTATGCAGGAACATGAGAGAAGCCTCCCACAAGGATGATAAAAACATCAAATCATACAGGCGTCCCCTGGGCAACATCCTTGCAGACGGCCAATTCTCTAACACCAGAAGCGACTTGCAGTTTCTCAAGTCGCTCCTGACACGACAAAAAAAAATCTTTTGGATGTGCCCCAAGCCTAAATCCACAGAACAGAATTTGCCTATGGGTGGAGACTCCATCCAACAATTGACTGAATGGATCTATTTTGGCTGAAATCAACCAATTCTTGTCTGGAATTCCTATTTTTTTAGTGTTGTTCTTTATTTACTGTTATGACTTTAGAGTTTTTTAATACTGGTCGCCAGATTGTGTTCATTTTCATGGTTTCCTCCTTTCAAGCAAAAGAAGCTTCTTCTTTCCTCTTGCGGAGCAAATTTCATGCACGAGGAAGGAGGAATTCCTCTATTTCCCTAAGGAGAATATTCTGCCAGTTTAGGGAGTTATATGGATGTCATACTTCATCTAATAATTAGTAGTATTGATATCAACCAGAAGCGACTTGCAGTTTCTCAAGTCACTCCTGACATGAGAAATAATAATAATAATAATAATAACAATAAAGGAGTCAACTGTCACTCTCGACTAATCTCTGTTCATTTGAATGTTATTTAATACTTAACTCTTCTCAATATCTCTAAGGCCAAGACTGATGGCCCAGAAAAAGTAGAGCAACGGGGACCGTATGTCAGCATTCCTGTACCGAGCAGCAACGAGGATGATGAAGGAAAGACGGTGGCGTGGGCAGCTACACTCTTAAGAGGCCGGGCAGATCCTAACTTGAATGCGGTGAAAATTGAAAAATTATCAGACGATGAAGAAGTTGATATTACAGATGAGATGGACGAGCTGCTTTCTCACATTCCTCAGCAAGAATCCGGGAAGTGTGAGTTGTTCGATACTCCAAAAAGTCCATCCACACAAAGCAACTGGACAGTGTCCGCTTTGGATTCTGAGGAACACACACCGACTGCCCTTCTCTTAACTGCGAAATGCAGTCCCAAGGCGGAGGAAAGCCCAGAGACTCCAGAGACTGTGGTGCTGTCTTCTGAGAACAATAGTCATGATCCATTGAAGCCTGAGAACGAGGGGGGTGACGAAGTAAGGACGCCTGATTGGTTTTCCTGCCCAGAGCTTTGTGGGGAGCAAAGAGACT
>NW_026847549.1:10160508-10174964 GCF_025583915.1 Anolis sagrei ordinatus
CTGTACGCAGCTCCAGATAGATAATATGTTGCTTTTTTTCCAGAAACTATGACGATCCATCATCCAGCGTGCTGCAAGATCATTACCTGGATTCAACATGGAGAACAGACATGGGACTTGTAAGTACGAACGGGAAATAAGCTGCTACTCATTCTGTGGCAAACATACTATATAAGGAACATTGACCCATTCCCACAGGGATGGTTTGAACATTAACATATTGAAGGGGAAAGGTTGAATAATGGTTATATATTTTTGTCTTAGCCATGGAGTCTTGATAACACAATTAGTGAAGAAAACAAGGCCGCCATTGAGAAGATGTTATTGGAAGAAGAGTATCCTTTTGCCATTCATCTTGACCAAAGAAAGAAATGGTATTCTGATGCAGGTTTCAAATTAATGTGCTATCATTATTACTGTTTAAAATAGTTTCCTGAAAATGCAGTTTAAACTGTCATGACAGTACGTTGAATGCCAAAGGCCTTATGCTTGTTTAACAAAGATAGTTGTGCTGTTTCTGTTCCTGAATCAAGTCCCTATTAATAAATATACCTTACATTAATCAAGTTCTAAATATCCATGTGAGTATGCCATATTGAACTAAACAGATATTTTTAATATATGTTTTTATTGCTGACACAGGTAGGATAATATCACAATCCATCACCATTTCCAAATACATATCAAATATTGTTTTCATAATGTTCTTATCCTTACCTATTCCACCTTTATCTCCCACTTGTGTCTATCGATTTTACACCCCTCTCCCCCTTCCCCCACCCTCTGGGAACAGTACTTGTCTTCATTCAAATATTATTTTAATTGAACAGTCGTGGAATGAGAATGGTTCCGCTTTTTATATCTTTCTTTTCCTTCGACTTTATCTATCAATCTTCCCCATTTCTAAACCCAGGTCTTCTTGATTCGGCATGATGTATGTTTTTTTTTTAATTAGTAATTTTTTATTGATTTATCACATTTATTACATACTATTACATTTTGTACATCAACCTCTTTAACATGTTGTTTTATTGTTTTGCTTTGACATTTCCCCCCCTTTTCTCTTTTTTTCCTTTTTATCACCTTGTTGTGGCCTTGGTTGTGGCTTCCTGTCTGCTGAGGTTAAATAGCTTGCCATTAGGCCTGGGCAATGCATGGTTCAAAATGGTTCTAAAGTACCTACAAAACTAAAGTTCTGGTGGTGAAAATATCAAAATTCTAACAAAACTCTCAACATTTCATTATAAATGGCAGTTCCTAATTGGTTCTGTCATAAAACCAATAATGAAATAATAATTAAATTTTGAAAGTTTTGTTAGAGTTCTGAAATTTTCACCACCAGAACTTTAGTTTTGTAAGTACTTTAGAACCATTTAGAATCATGGATTGCCCAAGCCTAATGTAGTCCTGAAGCATAAAGTCTGCTAGGTAACGGTTCCATTTTTTAATTTCCCACTTTCTGTGGTCTTTCCACCCCAAGGCCACAGTTGCTTGGGCGGCAACTGTCATGTATTTTATAATTTTCCCCCAAGCTTTGATGTTTTCGTTCTTGTCTAATTTTTGGGTGAAAAATTATTTTTTTATTCAAAATCAATTTATGCCTTATTAATTCTTTCATTTCCTTCTTTACTTTATTATACAAATCTTGTATTCTGTCGCATTCCCACCACATATGTATTTAGGAACCAATTTTTCCACATCTGTGCCAACGCATTTTTGTGGTTGTTTTAGTTATATGTGCTAATTTAATTGGGGTTCTGTACCATTTAGTCAGTATTTTCCTTTGTGTTTCTCTAATACTTATAGACTTGATATTTTTATTGTATTGATCCAGTGATCAATATCTGAATAATTGTTATTTAGACCCTCTTTCCATATTTCTATCAATGCTTGTTTCAAATTATATTGAATTCCAACTAATTTCTTGTATATGAACCCCATCAGGCCTTTCTCTTTTTCTAATTTCCACTTTAAAATTTGATCAAAATCTGTTTCTGGGCCTTCCTTTTTCCTCCACTTCATGATCCTTTGTTTCAATTCGTTTCAAAGCAGCCAGACCATATTTGTCCTTTATCGTCTCCCAATCCTTAATTGTCCCATCTGGGTTTAGGAGATCTTTCATCAATTCCATTTTGTTTCAAATTTATTATCTGGATTTTGATTCCTCCCTGCTACCCATGGGAGGAATTGCAAAGAAAGAGTTATTTCTTGCTATTTTCCAGACAGATTGTTCAGTGCTGGTGTCTTCCCTACCCCCTCCCCACCTTACTTAATTTAGAACAACACTATGTATCTCTTATCTCAGGCTCAAGGGCACTGTCCTCCCAGTATTATAACTCCCAATGTCTCAAATACAGTTATGTCCCCTTCCATACTTACAAGGTGAATACAAAGCTTAGACACACGAAATGAACAAATAATACCAAAATATAGCCCGTGTACCTGGTACAACTTTCTATAAAATGCTAAACCAAGGGGCACAAACAAAACTGTGAATACAGACCCAACCACTCCCCTAATCCTTATAATATAATATAATAATATTATATTAATATAATATAATATATATTATAATCCTTATAATTATTCACATTCTTCACTTTAAACACCCGTTACAGGGTGGCATAGAACTAAACAGATCTTACTACATAGAAGAGATTTGTAGGATTGCTATGCCAGGAAGTTTTTTGTATCTCTATGTAGAGTTTTATTTTCCCCTTGAGACTCAATAATAGAATACAGGCAGTCCCCAAGTTATGAACAAGATATGTTCTGTAGGTTTGTTCTTAAGTTGGAACAGGAACATTTTAAAGTGTAACTTCAGATATCTATATCTATCTAAATAAATAAAAATGTAATGTTCGTTTGTGGGATTAACATAACTCAAAAACCACTGGACAAATTGCTACCAAATTTGGCCACAAGACACCTACTAACCCAAGGAATGACCATCACTCAAAGAAATTTGATTTTGTCATTTGGGATTTGTAGTTGCTGGGATTTACAGTTCACCTACAATCAGAGAGCATTCTGAACCTCCACCAATGTAGAATTGGGCCAAACTTCCCATAACCAACAGAAAATACTGTATTTTCTAGTCTTTGGCAACCCTTCTGACACCCCCTTGTGACCTCCCCCCAGGTTTCCCGACCCCCCAGGTTAAGAAATGCTGCCTAAAGGCCATCCAGTCAACCTCCCTTCACCAGGGCAAGAAAACATAATCAAAGCCCTCCTGACAAAGAGCCATCCAGACATAGATATAGATATATATGATTCAAACATACAGCTATAGTATAGATTTGAAAGGGACCCCTAAAGAAGGACAATGATACGTTGCATGTTCCAGAGTAGGTAAACCAGACAATCTCTACATCAACACTGACCAAAAGACAACAAGAAGCACTGTTTACTTACAAACATCAAGAAATTACATACATTAGAAACCAACACTTTCTCATTACTTTATTTTCCAGCTCACCAGACTGGGCCGTAGCAACGCATGGCAGGGGACAGCTAGTGTGTGTGTGTATATACACACACACACACACACACATGCCTTATTCTATCCAAAGCTCTCACCCCTGAGGTGTTTGTTTTGCTATCTCTGGCCATCTTCAGGGGATTTCCGCTCATTTTCTGTCCCTGTGATCACTGGATTTTGGAAAAATTGGCTTGTTGTGGAAACAAGTATTGGCGAGAAAGCTTCAGTGGAGACCCCTTTCCCCCATTATAATAATTTTCCAAGACTGCATTTCTCTTCTGAGGGGTGGATTTCTCCTACTTCCTGTTGTCTCAGCCCTGTTCTTAACTAGGAGTCATTTGTAAGTCAGATGTTTGTAACTTGCGGACTGCTTGTATTAGGTATTTGAAATTTTTAGAAAATTAATGTTTAGAAATGGAACATTATACAATAACTTAGTGCTGTTTGAGGGCTGGAAGCCTTTTTTCCCCTTTGGAGAGCAGCTGTTTTGTATAATATGTTTTGTAAGTAGACACACAAATATGTTCTTTCCAAAGAATTGGGCTATATGTAGACGTACTTTAAATAGTGCCGCGACTCTGCTGGTACAGGTAATATCCACTAGATTATAACAGCAGAATTTAGGAGAAAAAAAACAATGAATAATGAAAACTTCTCTGAACAGAAAAAACCAATAATGATGCCTTAGAAGATCCTTAATACACCTCAGATACTATTTGTCGAGTAAATCGCTTCCAGAAAAACTTTGGCAGGAACTGAAGGAAAGTGACAAAAAGTGCACAAAAAGGTAATGGTTTATGGCAGGGAGGAAAATTGGCATTATATATTAATTTCAAGATGCGAAGAATTCTGTTAAAAGAATAAACATAACATGTATTGATTTTTGGTTTTTCTTCTGCTTTTTTTTTTACAGTCCACACAAGAAAGAGGCAAAACTCACGTAGGTCCTTCTAACATTACATCTGAGGGCAGAGTGGCCAAGCTATATTAAGTTAAAAGTTGAATATTGCTGATTTTTGTAAAAAGGAATACACCCTGCAGTAATGTTAAGAATTCATATGCATGCTTTTAAATCTACCTTGTAAAAAGGTAAAGGTTTCCCCTTGACATTAAGTCTAGTTGTGACTCTGGGTGGGTGGTGCTCATCTCAATTTCTAAGCCGAAGAGCCAACGTTGTCCATAGACACCTCCAAGGTCATGTGGCAGGCATGACTGCATGGAGAACCATTACGTTCCCGCTAAAGCGGTACCTATTGATCTACTCACGTTTGCATGTTTTCGAATTGCTAGTTTGGCAGAAGTTGGGGCTAACAGCAGGAGCTCACCCCACTCTCTGGATTCGCACCACTAACTTTCGATCAGCAAGTCCAGCAGTTCAGTGGTTTAACCCACTGTGCCACCAGGGCCCCTGAAATCTGCCTTGATTTTTTTTTTTAAAAAAAAAATGCAACAGAATTGGCTTTATTATTGTATGGCTTCAAATCATTTCTGATTTATGGCGACCCTAACGTGACCTTTTCTTTGCAATATTTTTTCAGAAGGGTTTCTTTTTTACATTTCTATTAGATTACGCTCTCCACCAAAGTCAGCCACTGGATCATTGAAGTGGACAACAGAAGAGAAAGAGCTTTTTGAACAAGGACTGGTAAGTACCATTTATGGGTTACTCACTGACTGGATTTAAAAGTAGTATTATATCTAACTCTTTCTATGGTATGTTTCGGGTCGAACCTATCTTTGAGACTAAATCTCCTTCTATGAACCAGTGTGGACCTTGAGAATTAACATTTGTTTTCCATCAGACTAAATTTGGCAGAAGATGGACGAAAATTTCCATGATGATTGGAAGTCGCAATGTTCTTCAAGTAAAGAGTTATGCCAGGCAGTACTTTAAGAACAAGGTAAGCTTTATAAAGATGACCAATGACAGGCTAGCGAACTAGCCATGTGGAATAAATCTGTGTTTAACTAGGGCTTGAGCTGGGCCAACATCTAAATGGTTATAAGCATGAAATAAAAGATTTAGTGATGTTTCCTGATTATTTTGGATGTCTTAAAGTAAAGAAATCCTATCTTTTGGTTAAACCCCTGTGCCGGCAGGACTGAAGACTGACAGGTCACAGGTTCGAATCTGGGGAGGCAGATGAGCTCCCTCTATCAGCTCCAGCTCCCTATGCAGGAACATGAGAGAAGCCTCCCACAAGGATGATAAAAACATCAAATCATACAGGCGTCCCCTGGGCAACATCCTTGCAGACGGCCAATTCTCTAACACCAGAAGCGACTTGCAGTTTCTCAAGTCGCTCCTGACACGACAAAAAAAAATCTTTTGGATGTGCCCCAAGCCTAAATCCACAGAACAGAATTTGCCTATGGGTGGAGACTCCATCCAACAATTGACTGAATGGATCTATTTTGGCTGAAATCAACCAATTCTTGTCTGGAATTCCTATTTTTTTAGTGTTGTTCTTTATTTACTGTTATGACTTTAGAGTTTTTTAATACTGGTCGCCAGATTGTGTTCATTTTCATGGTTTCCTCCTTTCAAGCAAAAGAAGCTTCTTCTTTCCTCTTGCGGAGCAAATTTCATGCACGAGGAAGGAGGAATTCCTCTATTTCCCTAAGGAGAATATTCTGCCAGTTTAGGGAGTTATATGGATGTCATACTTCATCTAATAATTAGTAGTATTGATATCAACCAGAAGCGACTTGCAGTTTCTCAAGTCACTCCTGACATGAGAAATAATAATAATAATAATAATAACAATAAAGGAGTCAACTGTCACTCTCGACTAATCTCTGTTCATTTGAATGTTATTTAATACTTAACTCTTCTCAATATCTCTAAGGCCAAGACTGATGGCCCAGAAAAAGTAGAGCAACGGGGACCGTATGTCAGCATTCCTGTACCGAGCAGCAACGAGGATGATGAAGGAAAGACGGTGGCGTGGGCAGCTACACTCTTAAGAGGCCGGGCAGATCCTAACTTGAATGCGGTGAAAATTGAAAAATTATCAGACGATGAAGAAGTTGATATTACAGATGAGATGGACGAGCTGCTTTCTCACATTCCTCAGCAAGAATCCGGGAAGTGTGAGTTGTTCGATACTCCAAAAAGTCCATCCACACAAAGCAACTGGACAGTGTCCGCTTTGGATTCTGAGGAACACACACCGACTGCCCTTCTCTTAACTGCGAAATGCAGTCCCAAGGCGGAGGAAAGCCCAGAGACTCCAGAGACTGTGGTGCTGTCTTCTGAGAACAATAGTCATGATCCATTGAAGCCTGAGAACGAGGGGGGTGACGAAGTAAGGACGCCTGATTGGTTTTCCTGCCCAGAGCTTTGTGGGGAGCAAAGAGACTTTAGTGAAAACAATATTCTTGTCCATCCTTCCGAGCACCTAGAAGAAGATGGCCACATGAACGCCGAGGAGCTTAAGCCGCCCGATCAAGAAGTGGAAATCGACAGAAATGTGATATCAGAAGAAGAAAAACAAGCGATACCAGAGTTTTTTGTGGGACGCCAGGCTAAAACACCTGAACGCTACCTGAAAATTAGAAACTACATTTTAGATCAGTGGTACGTATCAAATCCCTGTTGTTATATATCAGTAGGGTTATATGTGGAAAGCCAGTAGGGTTATATGTGGAAAGCCATTACCGTATATACTCAAGTATAAGTTGAGTTTTCCAACTGTTTTTTTAGGCTGAAAAAGCCCCCCTCAGCTTATACTCGAGTCAAAGTTATTTATTATTTTACTATTACTATTATTATTATTACATTTATTATTTTTCTCTATTAGTATATTAATTTTACTCTATTATTCGTATTACTATTGTTATTACATTTTATTATTTTACTCTATTATTTTTATTACATTTATTATTTTACTCTCTTTATTATTACATTTATTATTTTACTCTCTTTATTATTACATTTATTATTTTACTCTATTGTGATTATTACATTTATTATTTTATTTTTATATTTATATATGCATTCTAACTTTGGGTTCCAATTTTCAAAATATTGAAATATATGTTTTAGTTAATCCCACCGTATGGCTTGTAATTATTACCAATAGGAGATTTTCAGGAGCAGATTTGGTGTTTCAGTGAAAGTTAATTTACAGTAATTTAAAAATATATGTTTACCCTATCTTCCAAAAATGGTGACTTTCCCAGACCTACTCTATACTCTCAGATCATATAGAGTATGTAGTTGTGTCTGTAATTGTATTTGTCTGAATTGTGGACTAAATGTAACTTTTCAAACAGCATTGAATGGTTGATCTCAAATCATCACCTAAGTTTTGTCTTTTGCTTGTGGTTCTATTTTACGATAGGGAAAGAAGCAAACCAAAATACTTGAACAAAACTTCCGTGCGCCCAGGGTTGAAGAACTGTGGTGATGTCAACTGCATCGGACGCATACACACATACCTGGAATTGATAGGAGCAATTAATTTTGGATGTGGTATGACATACACTTTGAATTTTTGTTTTGAATATGTATCCTTAACAGGAATTCAAGGCTCTACCCCTTTGCTTCCATCCTGCCTTTCTTTCCATCCCTCCCCTCATCCATTTCCCCCTTTCTCTTCTTTGCTTCCCTTCTTTTTTTTCTTCACTCTTCCTTCCTTCCTTCCTTTCCTTTCCTCCTTTTTCTTTCTTTCTGTTCTTCCCTCCCTGCCTTCCTTCTCCCTCCCTCCTGATCAGGGATTGTTTTACCTCATGCGGGACTTTTATTTATTTATTTATTTCAAACATAGGCATAAATTTAAATTGATTTAAAATTAGTTTTAAAATAAAAAGTACATTAATGAAAAGTGCAATAATACTGGCTGTCTAGCCTTATGTAGAAACAAATTCAGCGAGCACAATACAGAAGCCTGTCCATAGTCCATTTTCCATAACATTATCATAATTACCATTGTCAATTATCTGTCAGCTATCCAAAGCTACCCAAAGGCCACGTTTTCAATTTCCTCTTGAAGGTGAGGAGGGATGTTGTTGACCTGATTTCACTGGGGAGCGAGTTCCACAGGCGGGGGGCCACCACCGAAAAGGCCTTGACCCTGCTCTTCCAACAAATATATATTTATCCCGATATATGTCCTGCCCTTTTGAATCTTTTGCCGTTACTCTTCCTGTGTGTGTTGAGACTAGGAGAGAGTTCAAAACAGTTTGGGATCCTTCTTTTTATTATTATTATTATTATTATTATTATTTATTTGACTTGTATACCGCTACTCCCAATTTGGCTCGGAGCGGTTTACAGCAGTAGATTAAAACAATACAATTAACTTTAAAATACAATAAAAACAAGAACAGACATAGTCCCGAGTTATTCACCCATCGAAAGCTTGTCAGAAAGGTTTTACAGGCTTTCCGAAAAGCAAGTAGGTCTTGGTTAGAAGGTACTCATAGTGTTGTTCATGTAGCTCTATAAATGCTCCTTCCATTTCTATGTTGATCTTGGAGACCACACAGCATATAAGAATGCATTGGAGAGGCTTTGATTAGTGACACTGTTAACTTTGATACTGTGCTAGAATTAGAAATAATGCCACAATAGAGTTGCCACTTGGTTGCTGCCACTAGGAGTTTTCACTTAAATAACCACATTGTTATAATTTTACAGAGCAGGCTGTCTATAACAGGCCACAGACCACGGACAAAATGCGCCCCAGAGAAGGCAAGGATGCTATTGACGCGTATCAGCTTGTGCAACGGCTTCAGTCTATGGTGAGATGAAACAGAACAGAAGACTCATTTTTCCCCTTCTTTGCAGCTCTTTGTATTTTGATGCTGCTTGCAGCACATGATCAACTTCATCACAATCTTTTTGTTACTGATAGATAACTTAACTTTTCATCTGAACATTAGGAAGAACTTCCTGACTGTGAGAGCTGTTCAGCAGTGGAACTCTCTGCCCTGGAGTGTGGTGGAGGCTCCTTCTTTGGAAGCTTTTAAACAGAGGCTGGATGGCCATCTGTCGGGGGTGATTTGAATGCAATATTCCTGCTTCTTGGCAGAATGGGGTTGGACTGGATGGCCCAGCAGGGTCATCCAACTCTTTGATTCTATGATTCTGGCCTTAATTCCCTTTGTATTGCAATTCCGCAATTACTACTGTGTTTACTCGTAGCTTCATAAGTCAAATATTGCCAAATGTTTAAAAAGCATTTCTACACTAAAAAAATCTGTGTGTTCTGATTAGTGAATGAAGAAAAATCAAATGATTGTTTATAATCTTTTTAAATACTGAAGCAAATATATTTATCTACAGGAAAAATTCATCCCTATTCCTACCAATTTTAGTCAAATTACTAATATGATTTTACTATACACTTTCAAGATCGGTTAATACTACCTATTGTATTGAAATGGAAAATCTGACTGTGCAGACTGTTCCAGATTGGTAGATTTTTATGTTGAATCCCTATCTTGTAAGTCATGAATTACATCTATAGTAATAGCCACTTGTAATGAGTTGCTGATATTGAGATTGTCATGAAGTTATATTTCAAAATAATTATAAGGAATGGGAATTTTTAAAGAAACTTTAAAGAAGGTGTTTTCAGCAGAATTTTTCTAGTTTTCTTCCCTTCTCAGATCACTTGGGGTTTTGTTATTTGTGAATCAAAATCAAGGTGACACTGTTATACATTAATAATAACAAAGAACTTTTTGAGGTTGCTGTGAGTTTTCCGGGCTGGTTGCTGCCTGACTTTGAAGCTGCAAGGCCATTCAATGCTAATCAAGGTGGCCAATTGCAACATTTACACCGGCCTCAAGCAGACAAGAGTTTTTTCTCCCATCCTGGACATTATTCCGCAGATAGATAAACTCCTCTTGCCCAGTTTCCAACAAATCTCACAACCTCTGAGGATTTATTCCGCTTTGGTTAGACCACATCTGGAATATTGTGTCCAATTCTGGGCACCACAATTCAAGAGAGATATTGACAAGCTGGAATGTGTCCAGAGGAGGGCGACTAAAATGATCAAGGGTCTGGAGAGCAAGCCCTATGAGGAGCGGCTTAAGGAGCTGGGCATGTTTAGCCTGAAGAAGAGAAGGCTGAGAGGAGACATGATGAGGGCCATGTATAAATATGTGAAAGGAAGCCACAGGGAGGAGGGAGCAAGCTTGTTTTCTGCTTCCCTGGAGACTAGGACGCGGAACAATGGCTTCAAACTACAAGAAAGGAGATTCCATCTGAACATGAGGAAGAACTTCCTGACTGTGAGAGCTGTTCAGCAGTGGAACTCTCTGCCTCCGGAGTGTGGTGGAGGCTCCTTCTTTGGAAGCTTTTAAACAGAGGCTGGATGGCCATCTGTCAGAGGTGCTTTGAATGCAATATTCCTGCTTCTTGGCAGGGGGTTGGACTGGATGGCCCATGAGGTCTCTTCCAACTCTATGATTCTATGATTTTATGCCTGCCATAGATGTGGGTGAAACATCAGGAGAGAATGCCTTTGGAACATGGCCATACAGCCTGAAAAACCCACAGCAACCCAATGATTCCACCTACAAAAGCCTTTCACAACACAACTTTTTGAGGACTTTGCAGAGGGTTACATATTCAAGTGTTGGGTTTTTAAAGTTCATTGGCAAGCTTTGTCTGGCTGTCCCTTCATTACTCTTGTTGAGACCAGGAAAATGCGTAAAGTGAATTTCACAAGCTTAGAATGTACTAAGAGAAAGGAGAAGGGAGCTGTCATCCCTGTCATCTATACACCCAATGAAATAGTGCATATAATTTTGTATAATGCTGCAAAAATACCATATATGTAGTTCACTTAAACCACAATTGGTTGCTTAAGGAATATTGACACTTGAGTCTAATCAATCCTGGTTCATTAATTGCCTTCATTCTACTAGTTATTATGAATGTGACTGTCCTGATCTGAATAGCCTCAGCACCATTTAATACACATGTTGGTGTCTTTCTTTTTGGTGTAGCGTACAAGGAGGAGGCGAGTCAGAGACCCCTGGGGAAATTGGTGTGATGCCAAAGATTTGGAAGGACAGACATTTGAGGTAACATTACTGAATATTTATTTATTTATTAGTTATTTACTGTATTTATATGCCACCTTTCTCAGCCCGAGGGCAACTCAAGGCGGTTTACACTCGGCACAGTTTGATGCCCCCCAACATATAAAATACAATTAAAAACAGCATATAAAATATAGTTTCATAAAAAGTCAATAAAATCATACATTCTTAACGTCTCCTTACCGAAATCACTATTCAATCACATCATCAGTCATTGCGTGGTCTATCATTGCCTGTTACATTGAATTTGCAAATGCCTGCTCAAAAGGCCAGGTTTTATCCTTTTTGCGAAATATTAAGAGGGAGGGGGCCGATCTAATGTCCCCAGGAAGGGTGTTCCACAGCCCAGGGGCCACCACTGAGAAGGCCCTGTCTCTCATCCCACCAAGCGCATCTGAAACGGAGGCGAGACCAAGAGCAGGGCCTCCTCAGACAATCTTAAAATCCTAGATGGTTCATAAGGGGAGATCTGTTTGGACAGGTAAGCTGGGCCAGAACTATTTAGGGTTTTATAGGCCAAAGCCAGTACTTTGAATTGTGCTCGGTAGCAAACTGTCAGCCAATGGAGCTGACACAACAGAGGAGTTGTGTGCTCCCTGAGGAGTTGTGTGCTCCCTGAATATGATAAAGATAAGTGGACCTTGACAAAAGGTTTTCTTTATATCAACCAGGGCACTTGAATAAGCTCCCAGAATCACTTCTAAAAAGTTGCAACTGTAGTAAAGTAAAGGTAAAGATTTCCCCTTGACATGTCCAGTCGTGTCCAACTCTGAGGGTTGGTGCTCATCTCCATTTCTAAGCCAAAGAGCTGGCATTGTCCATAGGCACCTCCAAGATCATGTGGCCAGCATGACTGCATGGAGCATTGTTACCTTCCTGCCAGAGCGGTACCTATTGATCTCACATTTGCATGTTTTGGAATTGCTAGGTTGGCTGAAGCTGAGGCTAACAGTGGGAACTAACCCCACTCCTCAGATTCAAATAGCTGACCTTTTGGTCAGGAAGTTCAGGACATTTAATCAACTACCAAGCTTGCAAACTTTGTGTTTTGTCTGTTTGTTTGTTTGTTTGTTTGTTTTGTTAAAAATGTAATGCAACTGTCTGGTTGTTCCTGACACGATAAATAAATAGCAGCTCAGCGGTTTAACCACCTGCACCACAGGGGGCTCTCACGCTATAGTAGGCCTTCCATATTCACTGGTGTTTGGGGTTCAGGATCCCAACCAAAGTGACAGTGGCAACGGCTACTACTACTACTATTATTATTTACTGTATTTGTATACTGCCTTTCTCAGCCAATCGGCGACTCAAGGCGGTTTCCAACAAAACAGTACACATAATATCATAAAACAAGTTAAAACATTAAAACAGTATAAAACAACAACAATAATAACAACACCATTAGTGTCTTCTTCTTATCAAGCATTGTCCAGTTCCATCATGAAGTCGTTCAATTTCCTACGTTGTTTACTCTGCATTTGGGAACGCTTGCTCAAACAACCATGTTTTAACTTGCCTCCGAAACTTTAGTAGGGAGGGAGCTGAAATATCCCTAGGGAGGGCGTTCCATAGCCGAGGAGCCACCACTGAGAAGGCCCTGTCTCTTGTCCCCACCAGACGTACTTGTGTCGAAGGGGGGACCGAGAGCAGAGCCTCCCCAGATGATCTCCGTGTCCTCGATGGTTCATAAGGGGAGATGCGTTCGGGCAGGTAATTTGGGCCAGAACCGTTTAGGGCTTTAAAGACCAAAGCCAGCACTTAGAATTGGGCCCAGTAGCAAACTGGCAGCCAGTGGAGCTGGAACAACAAGGGGGTTGTATGCTCCCTGAGGGCCGCTCCTGTTAGCAACCTGGCTGCCGTTTGTTGGACTAGTTGAAGCTTCCGGACCGTCTTCAAAGGCAACCCCACGTAGAGTGCATTGCAGTAGTCTATATGAGTTGTAATCAGAGAGTGGACTACCGTGGCCAAGTTGTTAGGCCACGCTCTGGTTACATCCCATAGAGACTATAACTAACTAGTCACTGTGTTCATGACAACAGAGCCCTTTTGCTTAAGCTCCTTGCTTTTAGTGAGCTTAAGCAGACTTATTTTTCTCTCAGTGTGCTCAGTTAGTTTTCCTAATCAAGTTGCTTCATTTTCAGCACCTTTCTGCTGAGGAACTAGCGAAAAGAAGAGAAGATGAGAAGTTTAAAGTGCCAAAAGCCACTAAAGGACAAAGACATACCAAAAGGTTTAGTTTTTTTTAATGTCTATAGTGTCTCAGCTTGCATTTATTTTTGCTTATTATCAACACTGGGGGTGATAAATCTTTGTTTAAAACTGAGTGTTCAGACAAGAAGTGAGATATTTTAAAACTTTCCTCATCCATAGCCAGGGGCCAACTTCAGGCCTCCCTCCAAGTGTTTTGGACTTCAACTCCCACAACTCCTAACAGCCTCAGGCCCCTTCCTTTTCCCCCTCAGCCGCTTAAGCGGCTGAGTGGGAAAAGAAAGGTCCTGAGGCTGTTAGGAGTTGTGGGAGTTGACGTCCAAAACACCTGGAGGGCCAAAGTTTGCCCATAACTGATATATAAGCTTGAATGAACTAGAATGGCATGTATTGGAATGGACTATAATAATATTGGAATTGATAACTTGAGTAGTGAAAAAAAACGGTGTGACTACGTGTTTGTAAATGAGTTTCCCTTCTGTTAGTTCTATATCTTCAGATACATTTTCTTTCATTTTATAGTTCCTTTGATCCCTTTCAGCTGATCCCTTGCTGTTCCTTCACAGAAGAGAAACCAGTAAGTATGATTTCAAAGATAAAACAAAAACACGCCTTTGTTTTACTTAAGCCAGCTTTTCCGTATTGTTTTTATCTTTTTAGGAGCCGTTCCAAGTGAGAGTCACTGCAGAGGCACTTCTGATTA